>JAJOOO010012719.1:0-13309 GCA_029582685.1 Solanum piurae
ATGATCTTATATATATGACATATATTATTTGTCGAAAGGGTACATGAAGTTATTCTATTTTAATTGATAAAATGAGATTAAGAAGAAAAAAATATTTCCTACATTTTATTTGTTAAAGTGATATTAGAAGAAAGAAAACAAGAATAGTATTCTTTAATAATATTTTAATTAGGAAGAAGATGTGTTTAAAAAGAAAAAATATAATATATTTATTCTGAAAAGGGCATTTTTGACCCATTTTGTAATTATAGGGGCATTTTTTAGCCAAAGTATTGACGATAAGGGCATTTTTGAGCCAAACTATTAACGGAGGACATTTTTGTTCCTTTTATATAGTTTAAGGGCATTTTTGACCCTTTTCCCTAATAATAATAATAATTTTAAAAAGTCTGTTAATTTTAAGGGTAAAAAAAAAAAAAAATAGATGGAAGAGTACTCTTAACCCAATAAATGAATGAGAGGTATATTTTAACTTTTTCAGATAGTCCAAAAATATTTTTTATCCTTTTCCGTTTATTGTATTACCATCTCCCGATACATTGGGAATGGACAAATGACCAAGCTTGCCATAAATATGATTGTATGGAATTGCTCAAAAGAATGGCCAAACTCATATATATGGTCGTAGAGGAGAACTAAATGTAGTCTGGCGTAAACCTAATAATATAAAATTACATAATTATACTCTCATATGGCCAAAATAGTATTCCTTGAAATATTATTTGAATATATCATAATATATTTTAGTATTGTATTTACTTGATCATGCATTTTAACTGGATTGATAATTCTTTATTTATTTAATCTTTATCCTGAAATTTTATGATGATGACAGTTGGCATCATCACATTATTTTGCTTTTCCTATTTTACATAGATAAATATTTAGATATTGATATAGATATAAATCATACTAAAATTTATCAATATATAAAAGAACTCTTGGTTTTTTTTCTTTAATATAATTATTGATTAAGTTAACCTATAATAAGCAATTATTGAAATTGTCAACATAAAAGTGTAATATTTTTTTGTTATGATTTCAGTTACACAATTTTTATTAACAATATTATTTTTCATCCATATAATTCTTTAGTTTGTAATATCTAATTATCTTGTAGTGGATTCTAAAGAGTAAGGCGGTATAAGAGAATGAGTCGAGGCTTTTATTAATTTATGTTGTGCGATATATAAAGTGCTATGCCCAGCTGATACAAAATCCTAATATATAAAAAGTATGTATATGATAACAATAAGAGATAAAATAGGATAATGCAGTGATTGAGATGGACTTTAATTCTAGAAATTGGAAAGACAACTAAACAAGAATAAGCTGAAACGTAGGAAGAATATTCAGTCGTTATTATTCCGCCGCAAGTTGGTGATGGTATCAATCACACCCAACTTGGAAAGAGCCGCTCAAAGGAAGCACGTGGCGGCGGCTTAGTGAGTAAATCAACAACTTGGTCAGCAGCATGTAAGTGTTTGACTTCAATATCCTTGTTTTGCACCTGATCCCGCACAAAATGAAAGTCTATGCAACATGCTTCATCTGACTATGGAAAACGGGATTGGCACAAATATACGTAGTGCTAACATTGTCACAAAAGACTTTTGGCGCATCATCAAGAGGAAAATGCAGCTCATGAAGAAGATTAGACAGCCAGTTTGTTTCTGCAACAGCAGCAACAATAGCTCGGTACTACGCTTCAGTTGACGAACGGGAAATAGATCCTTGCTTCTTGGACGACCAGAAAATAGGCATATCACCTAGAAAAATGTTGAGAATATAATTAAATAATAAAAGTGTGTTCTCTCTAACAGCTTAATCTTTTAGATGACATGATTTCAGTTGCTCTTCACCTTCATCTTCATCTGTTTTTTTTTCTCATTTGAATCATGGTTAACCCCAATGAAACTATCGCCACAGGTAACACCTCTAGTCTGGGAAACACTGCTGGTGGTAACACTCTTGACTCCAGCAGCCCTTTTTTTCTCCATCCTTCTGATGGACCAGGGATGTCTCTTATCAATGGGGTTTTTGATGGAAGAGGGTATTAAGGTTGGAGGAGATCCATTTTGATTGCTCTTTCAGCCAAAAATAAACTGGGGTTTATCAATGGAGGCTGTTCTGAACCAACAGCTACAGCATCAGATTTCTCTCTATGGAATAGGTGTAATAACATGGTATCAGAGCAGGCAGAGGTCCTGAGATAAAATCTCACCGCCAACCCAAATCAAAAAAGAATTTTCACGTGCTTGGCCCATGAAAAAAAAATCAGCCCCGCACGTGAGGGGGCGTGTTGAGAATATAATTAAATAATAAAAGTGTGCTCTCTCTAACAGCTTAAGCTTTTAGATGAGATGGTCACACACTTCAACAAAAAAACATATAACTTGATGTGGAAGTATGATCATCAGGATCTCTAGGCCAGTCCAAATCAGAGAAAATAACTAATCTTGAATCCTATGTCTTGGCAATATTTATGCCAAAATGGGATGTTTCACTAAGATAGCAAAGAAGACGCATAACTGCCTTCCAGTGAGTTTGACTTGGTTGATGCATGAATTGGGAAAGTTTTCTAACAGCGAAGGCAATGTCTGGGCGAGTAAAAGAGAGGTAGTGTAATATACAAATAACTCGTCTATAAAGAGAACCATCCGGATCATCTCCAAAAGAGGCAGTAAGAACGGTCGTGGAAGTCACTGGTGTTGGAGCTCCATTGCTGTCCTACATACCAACATCATGTAACAAATCCAAAGTATATTTGTGTTGTGACAGAAACAAGCCTTCAGTGTGTGGGAGAACTTCAATACCCATAATATAGTGTAAAAGACCAAGATCCTTTAATGAAAACCGATGAGAGAAAATCAATAGTATGTTTTACACCTCGAGACTGATTACCAGTGATGATTATGTCGTCCACATAAACAAGCACATAAATGGTAAAGGCAGAATTGTGTAAAATAAACAAAGAGGAATCTGATTGAGACTTCACAAACCCAATAGTTACCAAATAATTCTTGAGCTCAGTGTACCATCCACGTGGTGCTTGTTTCAAGCCATAAATGACTTTGTTGAGCTTTCACACATGCGAGGAGTGATGTGGATCCTCAAAACCAGGGGGTTGTCGCATATAAACCTCCTTATCTAGTCAACCTTAAAGAAATGCATTGTTCACATCTAGTTGATGGATGGGCCAGTTGCGTTGGGTAGCAATAGAAAGAACTAAACGGACAGTAGTTGGCTTGACCATCGAGCTGAACTTTGAATGATAGTCTAGATTTCGGTGCTGTGTTAATCCTTTAGCAACTAGACGAGCCTTAAACCTTTCAATGGAACCATCATGTTGATGCTTTATACAAAATAGCCACTTACAATCAACCACATTCATCGAAGGACTGATTGGAACAAATTCCCATGTCCGGTTCCTAATTACTAGAGCATCAATCTCAGATTTCATTGTTGTTTCCCAATAAGGATGAGGGTGGGCTTTTCTATATGTTCTAGGTATGAAGGACAGAGAGGATTGTACGGTGACATTGGAATGTTTTGGTTTAAGAATATTGGTCTTAGAACGTGTGATCATGGGATGTAGAAGTGGTTGGGTGGTTACTGCAACTTGGGGGGCAGATTGGTTGGAAATCACCGTGGGTTGTAAATTGAGGGGATGGGGTGGTGAAGTGTGTGTGGAGGATTGGAGGTAAGGGGTTCGGCGATGGTAAGTGAGTAAGGGGCAGTTTGGGGGAGGTTCACAGTCTAATGGGATAGGTGTGTTGGGTTCGGGGGGAGAATGAGATTGTTGTAGTGCTGAAACGGGAGGCATTGATGGCTGAATTTGAATAGGCAAAGAAGATTGAGAATTACCTGAGTCGATGGAGGCACCATGGGTTCCAGAAGAGGACGAGTGTGAACGTGTGGGCAGTGGCACAACTGGATCTAGAAGCTGTTGACAAACATTTGAATCCAAAGATTTATCCCTTAAAGGTTGTTCTACAAAATAGTTTTCCCAAGATAAATCTACTTTGCTTTTATTTTCAAGTTCGAAAATAAATTTTTGAAAGGAAAATTGTCTTCTAAAAATAGAACATATCTGGACAAATGAACTTTGGAATTCACTAGATCAAAACATTGGTTGCAATAATATTTATTTGAAAATCCTAGATAAACACATGGAGTTGAATGTAAGTGTTTGACTTCAATCTCCTTGTTTTGCACCTGACCCCGCACAAAATGAAAGTCTATGGCAACATGCTTCATCCGACTATGGAAAACGAGATTGGCACAAATATACGTAGTGCTAACATCGTCACAAAAGACTTTTGGCGCACCATCAAGAGGAAAATGCAGCTCATGAAGAAGATTAGACAGCCAGTTTGTTTCTGCAACAGCAGCAACAATAGCTCGGTATTACGCTTCAGTTGACGAACGGGAGATAGATCGTTGCTTCTTGGACGACCAGAAAATAGGCATATCACCTAGAAAAGCATATTGCCTGATGTGGAAGTATGATCATCAGGATCTCTAGGCCAGTCCAAATCAGAGAAAATAATTAATCTTGAATCCCGTGTCTTGGCAATATTGATGCCAAAATGGGATGTTTCACTAAGATAGCGAAGAAGACGTATAACTGCCTTCCAGTGAATTTGACTTGGTTGAGGCATGAATTGGGAAAGTTTGCTAACAGCGATACAAAGTCCTAATACATACAAAGTTTGTATATGATAACAATAAGAGATAAAATAGGATAAAGAAGTGATTGAGATGGACTCTAATTCTAGAAATTGGTAAAACAACTAAACAAGAATAAGCTAAAATATAGGAAGAATATGCAGTCGTTATTAGTTTCAAGACAGAATCTTGATTACATTCATAGATTGTAATAGGTGTGATCTTGTTTATTGTAAGGAAATTCATTTACTTAAGAGGGTAGAGGCAGAACGGTTGGAAATGTTTCTGTAGTGTTACAAAGGTAGTTGGGCTCAAGTTTAGTGGAAGAGTTTGGGAAAGTCCTACAAGTGGTAGGTCGTAGTTTTTTACTCCCTCCATAATTTACTTTCCTGCATAAATTCTCAAATAACTTGATTATCTAAATGCTATTTTGCTTATTTATTTCCGTTGGAGATCATTTCACTATATAACTAGTCATAGAACATATAATGTCCGCTTCAGTTTTCGCTCAATAGACAGTTTCTCGAATTTCATAGGCCAAATGATAATATATAGCCCAACCTAAGGAAGGATAGCTACTAGATTTTTCCTTTTGCTTTTCTAATTAACAGTGACTGAATTACACAAAAACTATATTGTGAGTGAAGGTTTAAAAAAAGAAAATTTTGTTGTAAGAACTGCACAATGAAGAAGGGACAAAGTGTCAAGAACGTGAAATAATGCGCGAATAAAGGAACTCATTCCAAGTATCGGGTAATCCAGGGAGGCACCAATGTATACAATCGGCATAAGTTGCAGGATCAGCCTGTTGTTCAGGCGTTAGCATTTTGCCTTGACGAATTGTGTGAACTGATGTGTGTGCATCTTTTCTATACTCTGATAATGTTGTAATGTTGAGAAAGTATACTGGAACGTTGATGGATCTAGTCACATTTGCTGCTATCACAAACAACCTTTTATCTGTTCCAACATTTAGTGGCATTGTTGTGTTCAGTATTGGGGCCGTCTCTTTTGCACATTTTATTCCATCAGGATTTTCCCAATCTAAGCTCCTGTTTAAATAACGAATTAGTATATTTTATAGTTAATGTCAACGAAAATTCAAAAGAAAAAAACGGATTTATTTTACTTGATATGAAGAGGAGACATGCTCATGAAGAAGACTTGGGTGCGATTGGGATCTATATTTTCATCGACCCATTGGGACCAAGTTGTCAACACTCTTTTATAAGCTGTTGGTCTGTCTATCTCATCGTATTCTGTTGCTACTTCATCAAACGATCCTCGTCTGTTAGGTAGGAAATACAAAATCACACAATAATTAATGTCCATGTTTTGAAATCTGGAATTTTAAATTTGTTTGGTACATATGAATTATTTTACTTACAAAATTTTCATAGAAAAAGTGTTCATCCACCAAATGTATGTGTTGAAGATGAGATAGTCAACATTCTTCCAGTTGTTGCCATGCTTGTCGATAGATTCAGGCATGATGATTCTGTTCAAGATGCTATGCATATTTGGATCATCTGAGTTTGACTCCACTAGAAATGGAGCCCAGTAAAATTCCACCGTCGCATTGTAATCCTGCGTATATTCATATAAAAAGACAGAAAAAGTTATTCCTTCGATCTCATTTTATATGAGTTAGTTTTACTTGAGTTTAAAAAGAAATTTTTTTGAAACTTGTGATTTAAAATAAGTTATAGATATTTGTGTAACTATAAATCATTTCATTAAATGTAAAACAAGCATTTTAAAATTAAATTGTTACTCCCTTTGTCTCAATTTTCTGTGACGCATTTCATTTTTCGAGAATCAAATAGTAAAAGTTAGACCGAGAATTTGCTTATGAAATCTTCAAATTTTTTAAAATGAAA
This sequence comes from Solanum piurae, assembly GCA_029582685.1. Taxonomy (NCBI): domain Eukaryota; kingdom Viridiplantae; phylum Streptophyta; class Magnoliopsida; order Solanales; family Solanaceae; genus Solanum; species Solanum piurae. The sequence goes on from JAJOOO010012719.1 coordinate 6,552, forward strand.
TTTATGTATTTGTAAACTACGGAAAATGTACTATAAGTCACAATAATTGACAATTCAAAATATTTTTTAAAAAAAAATTACGATAAAAAAAAAACTTTTTTGAATTTTGAAATTCGAAATGTGTCACATAAACTAGAATTGAGAGTATTTAATATAGAAATATGTCATTCTATTTTGAACTGATTAAAAAGGAAAATGAATCATATAAATCGAGACAAAGAGTAATAGAAAACATACACTAAAACTCAATTTTCCGATAGTCCAACCACTATTGGAATTTAGAACCTTTCATTAATATTAGGTGAAAAGGGATTTAAATAGAATATGAATCTTTTTCATTACGCAGTGGTGACGTGTCCAACTAATCAAGATTATTTATTACGCAACAGTACATCATTAAATTGACGAGTGGAGATGCTACCTTTAAAGCACACTAGTTCATACTTATTTGGGATACTTACTAAATTAATATTATTAATTAATGAGGTAATATTAAAGTGATTTTAATTAATACAAAAGTATTTAGCATTAGAGTTTAAATATAGCAATAAGGTCTTATCAAACTAAAAAAAGCCAAAACATAATCATTATGTTTAATCAGAGAATCAATCTTTTTAAAAAGTTATTATTCCTTTTATCCTATTTTATATAACTTGCTCTTTTAGTAAGTTTTAAAAAGAATTAAATATTTTTATTTTCTCTTTCTTATTGCAAATTAAATTCATATAAATTGAGACGAAGAACATTGGCTAACGAAAATATAGTTTACCTGAATCGTGAAAATCAATGAAGAACCAATTTTGTTTAAGCTTTTTCTTGCAGAAGGAACAACAGATTGAACCAAACAAACCATGGATTCCCATTGATTCCTGTTCAAAGAGTCTCCTACAAACATGAGTCTCTTGTTCCTCAATTTCTCAAGAAGCAATCTTGGTTTAAACCTGAAATTATTTAATTAAATGAGTAAACACATAAAGCAACAACCGACAAAATTTTCAAAAAGACATCTTAAATATACAGTCCTTGAACAATTTTGAACTGTTATTATTCATAGATGAAGGATCCTCGGTCTTACTTGGGTAAAGAACAGTCTCTGGGTTGCCATCTCCAGTTCTGATACATAGAGTCCTGTCTTCCATTCCTCAAGCAAGTAACTTGAGAAGTAAGGAACTCACATTGATTTTCTTTGTAAATTGGGTGAGTTACATTATCATAAACCCAATTCCCTATAAACAGATCGCAATTATCAGGTGGCAATTCAATGTTCTCTTCATCAGGCATTTCAATGCTCTGTTCTATCTCTGTCTCGACTACCGTCCTGGAGTTCATTACCATTGATGATGAAATTACTCTGCTTTCATCACTTTCTAATTGAATTTTGGGTCTTGAGAATGGGAATTCAGCAATGGACTTGAAATCTTCATTGTATATGAAACAACTAAACAAGAATATGGAGAAAACCACGACGACTATTGACAGATTATTGTTCTTCTGTCCGCCGTGCTTCATGTCTGGCAGTTGAGATGAGAAATGCCACTACTGCTCACAATTCGAAAGATAAACAAAAACTAGCATCCCTAACTTTTTCTTTTTTCTTATTATATTATTTGATTTGTTACCAAAATATTTGGTGAAATGTGGTTTTCAGAAAGATGTTGATTTAGAGAAGTGTAGGTTAGTAGAAAATTGTCATTCTCAGATTTTGGTATTTCTTTCAAACGAACAACTACCATTGTTAGATGTGTGATGTGTGATGTGAGAGAGATTGGGAGAGAGGAGTGTTCTCAAAGCGTTATTCATCTCTTTATTTTATCTTTCTAGATTGTTTTAGAACAACACCACCAAAAAAAAAATAGTACAACCGACACATTAACATTAATTTTACTTAGACATACTTCACTATCATATATTATATATATTTTAAAAATATTACGTATTTTTATCATTAATTAAAAATTTTAATATATATTTAAAAAAATACATTTAGATATATGTATTTTTGCTATCAAATATACTAAAATAGAAAAAGTGGCAAACAAAATAAGAAGGGAGACGAGCAAATTTTTTTATATACATTGATTCACATATATCTGAGATACCAGATACATAGGAAAGTGACAAGCGAGATGAGAGAGTGGTGAGCGAGGCAAGCGAATTTGTTATATATCCCAAGTAGATGTGAATTCACTTTAATACAATATATCTAGAACAAATTACACCTAGTGTTGACTCCATGTATCTCGAAATACATGTATTTAAGCGTATCTGAACGTATCTGGAAAGCACCAAGACCTGATAAGCTACATAATATTATAAACTAGAGTGTATCCAAGTAATTAACTCCTAAACTAAAGAAATTTATGTAAGTTTTCTTAATTTTTATACCAATTGATTATGTTTTTATAATGTGTGGAATGATATCTATTATTATTTCAAAAGCAAGTTAGTAGACAAGCCATAAGTTGTTCCTCAAATTTAAAACATTAACTTCAAATCAAATTTTAAATTTTCACGACCAAATAATGATTTTCAAATAAAATAAAATTTATTCTTAAAATGTAAATCGTATTTCTATAGTCAAACAGATAACTAAGAAGTGAAAAAAAAAATGAACGACTACACAAATATTTTTATTTTTACAATTTTCATATCAACAAAAAGAATATGTGGTTACTACGACAAAATTTACTCTATCCTTTATATTTTCGGGTGAAGCTTATAGTTTAAAAATAGTACCAAAAAATTGTCAACATTAATTACTTATTCCGCAGATCATTTTTCAAGATATAAAGTTATATACTAATTGATATAAATACTATGATAAAACACTCATAGTAATTATTAATTTAAGAAACATGTAAAATTTAAAATTGATAAATAGAAATAAATAAAATAAATACACAATGTAAATGGAGTCCACAAAATATTTTCATGGTCCCAACTTGTGAATGATAGTAAGCAGGCATATTAACAGCCTCCCACTTAGAATCACACATTTATTGGCAAGTATATAATAATGTAATATATCGTGATCAATTATTGCAAGTTCTTATTGCATTTATGTATTGCAGAATTTAATTTTTGTAATTGTAGCTAATATTAATTCAGCTAATGGTACTTTCCCTATCTCTAATTATTTATTCATTTTTTTTATTTATTCCTTTTTACTTGTTCATTTTGACAAATCAAGAAAGAATATTTTTTTTATCTATTATACCCTCAATTAATTACTATAAAAAAGGTAGAACTTCTCGAAAATCTTAAATTTTTAATTCATCCACTTCATAATTAATAGGGGTAAAATGGTAAACTCGCTATGCCAGTCATTGTTTTCTTAATAGGTGTGTCAATTTAAAAGCGGACAAGTAATTAATATTGTTTGTTCAAGTACAAGTTAAACTAAAAACACAAGATTAAATTATTTTCACCAAATTTTGCTGAAAACTCTTGTTTCCTTTATTTTGAGTAGTCATTGACATTATGACTAAAGACACATTGGAACTTTTAAAAAAAATAATAATTAAATGTGAGAGTTATAAACAACAAGAATAAAATGATGCAAGAATGAGGAGTTAAAGCTTAGGTGGTTGTACGCACAACTTGTGAGGTTGTACCTAGCAGTTAATGTAACGATCCGTAAATCGAATAAGTGAAACTAGAGCCTAACTTGTGTGTCTTTGAGTTGTCATGAGGTTTGAGGGTGTTTAATGTTGTTCCGAGCTTTGGTTAAGGGGTTTAGAGGTCAAACATCAAGGTACGACTCCCCAAGGACCACCCTAGGGGTCCTTGAGGAGGATCCTAAGCCTAACCCCCAAGACCCCTTGAAACCAACAAGTTGCCCAAGTTTGGTGAACCACGGAAGGGGATCATGCCCCGTAGACCAAACCACGACTCATGGTCTTCATATGTAGGTCAAGGGCCACATTTGCAAGCTGCAGCCCCAGACCACGGACCAACATGATGGTCCGTGAGTCTAGGGCGTGGTTTGCACCTGCGTTTCTATCAATTATCTCGGCCTAGTGGAGGGTAAATTCACCCTAAGTCTTGTTTGGTTGGGGGACGGTTTTAATTAGTTATTTATGGTATTTTAAAGATTTTTAAAGTATTAAAACACATTTAGACCTCATTATTTCAAAACCCCAAATTGAAACCTCTCCTCCCCAAAAGTTCTCTCTCTAGAAAACTCCATTGGAGGTGAAGACTTCAAGCTTCCAAGGTCAAGACTTCAAGTTTTTCAAGAGATTTTCGTGGATTTGTTCCATTAAAGGTATGGTGGTCTTCATCCTTGACTTATTATCTTTCAAGGAGCCAACTTCAAAAGTGATTTCAAATCTTCAAAGTTTCCCCAAAACCCTAGATTTCAATCTATGCATGGGTTCGATTCAAAACGATTTCTAAAGGCATTATTGCATTGAGTTGTGAATGAATTGTGGATTTAAAGATGCTTTAAGGTAAATTCTTCCTAGAACCCATGTTTTCTCCCAAATTCCTATGTTGTGATTTGAGATTGGGATTTGATTGATTATGAAGTATGTGAATTGTTTATGTGTACATGGATATAAAATGTTGAAATTATGTTATTTGTCTTGCCAAATTGTATTGATCTAAGGTGTGTGGGTGAATGTGATCCATGACCCTTGAAGGGCAAGTTATGATAAAATTACATATTGAACTAGAATTGTGCTTGATCTATTGATCCACTTGAAAGGTGGAGGTGTTTACTTACTATGTATATTGTGGTATTGAATTGATGGATATCTTCCTTGTACCTATATATATGAAGGATCTATGTACGATCATAATGTAAAGTATATGTGTGATTTCAATGAATGTATAATGATCATCTTTAGAATGTAATTTCTATTGATTGAAAGCATATTCTCAATTAACACTCATGAATGATGATGATGAAATGTGAAAGGTTTTCTTCTATGAATTGTACATCTTGAATTGGTAGGCTTAGGCATCCTATTCTTGTATAAATGAAAGTAATGTGGATTGATGTAACTTGAATTGGTAGGCTTAAGGCATCCTTTTCTTGTATTGATGAATGTGACCTTGAATGTAATATCATGTCTTGAATTGGTAGGCTTAGGCATCCTCTTCTTATCTAATGAATGACCTAGAATTGGTAGACCTAATGTTGGTAGCCTTTTCTTGAATGAATGAATGAAGGAATGACCTAGAATTGGTAGACCTAATGTTGGTAGCCTTTCTATGATTGACTAATGAGGTATTTTAGGCTATGTCTCGAACCGGTAGACCTAATGGTGGTGGCCCTTCATGATGAGTCTAGAAACCAATGTGATGATAAACCCTGAGGCGGTAGACCTAATGTTGGTGGCCCTTTCATGTGTGAAATGATGAACCTTGTATCGGTAGACCTAATGTTGGTGGCCCTTCTTGGAAAGTCAATGAGATATCCTTAATGTACCTTGAATCGGTAGACCTAATGGTAGTGGCCCTTTCTTGTGTAATGTACCTTGGGTCGGTAGGCCTAATACTGGTGTCCCTCTCAAGTACAACGATGTAATGTTAATGAAATACTCTATGGGAATAGAGGCTAAGCACCGAGTGGATATGGCTAAGATGGTGACTCTCCCAATGTTAGTTAGAGTCAAATGAACATCTTTCTTATCCCATAACTATGTGCATACATATGATGTTTACTAGTTCTACCCTAGGCAAGTAGAATACCTTCCTTCGGTGTAGGGTTACATGACACCGGATTCCATGATTTATCTCTCGTGGCCTATGTCGGTTAATGCCTATTCCCATCATGTGAGATGTGCATTATGATTTCTTGATGAGTTCTATGAAGTGTGAGTGGTAATATGGGATGCCATCCATGCATTGCACAAGTAGGATTTGAGAGGGTCATAGTGAGTTCTCTAAGTCTTAATGGCTAATGAATGAATGTCCTCTTATGATAAAGTTAATGAGAATGATGATCTAATGTCTAATGAATGAAGGTGCTCTAAATGATGTTATTGAATAATGTTGACTCTTATATGCTTAAATGTAATGATGCATGCTATACTTGGATTGTATTATGAGTTACTTCTTTGTCATGATGTATTGAGTATGAATGTGCCTTGTTAATGGTGGCTTCAAAGGAGTACTTAGTGTAAGTAGTAGTATGGGATGCTACTAATACATTGCATAAGTATGACTTAGGGCTGCCTTAGATGATGGTCCTTATGTGATGATATAACTTAGGTAATGTTTATGTCTCTTATGCATGAGTATTGTGTGAAGATGGAAATGTTGAATGGTAAGTTCACTTTGGTGATTTAATGTGGTACCTTGGTGTGTATGGTGGTATGGGATGCTATCCATACATTGCACAAGGTATATCATGAGGGTTACTTGAAGTGAAGGCTTAATGTGAAGGTAGTGGTTTATATGATGATTATGTCTTGAATGTGAGAAATGACTTGTGTGATGGTTATGTTTGAATATTATGCCTCTTATTCTTATGTTTATGAGGTTTTATCAAAATGGCATAAAAGCATGACTTACAAATAAATGTCTATTTTTAGCATGTTTTTGCATGGCTTACATACTTGTACTTAATTGTGCTAACCCATATTTCTCCATTTTTACCAAAGTGTAGGGTTTGAAGATATTGGTGTTCTATGCTTGAAGAATAGGTTTCTAAGGAGCTTGGAGATGAAAACTTGGTGAGTCCTCATAGTTTTGAGGATAAAATCCACTATGTTCCCTTTATGTCTTTAAGTTTATGTTAAAGCTTTTGT
>JAJOOO010012723.1:0-11430 GCA_029582685.1 Solanum piurae
GGACTGTGTTTGAGTATCAGCATAGCGTGCTCATACTAACTAATCACTTTGATTTTAAGATCCCAATTTGTCCCCGGGGCAAGGAATAAGTTACCTATAGAGCACTGTAAAAGGGTAACAGCAATTTTCACAGTAAGCAATGGGAGCTTCTTTTAAAGTAGCAAGGCAGATTACAACTTTTGGAGTCAGAAAATGTGGGTGCTCTAGTTTGGAATATTCATCTAGTAAAAAGACAAGCTAAATGTAGCATTTAGCATAATATTTAGAAAACCATTTAACTTAATGCTTCATAACAAACAAGAGCAACTCTGTGCGACTTTTTAAAATAAAATAAAAATCTCTTTGTGGAGCCTTGGATGAGAACTATTAGACTCAAATATCACATTTAATGCACGAACAACTGAAACTATTATCTTTAAGCAAATGATCTTTTGCAAACATTATGCTGATTCTCAAACACAGTCCTCTTCGCATAGCACAAACAAGCACACAGTGATATTACAGCAGGAATTGACTATATGAGTATCTCCAATTTTCATTATTCGATAGACTGCTAATGTCACTCAAACATGGAAATAGAAATCATATTGGATCAACTTCTGGAGCAGTTAAGAGGACTATCTAAGTTATAATTATCATACACAGGGAAGAGCCAGGCATTACAAGGAAACAGAATAAAGACACCTATATTGCAAGCAAGATTAAATCTTTCAACAATTTGTTTAGTCCCAAACGTAAGTCTTCTAACTTAAGCTTCTAAAATTCATAATCCACCCATCCAAATTCCCCTTTCAGCAATCATCACTCTACAAAATAATCTGAAAAGGGTTTCAGCTAAAAATCTAGTCTTTCAAGGATTACATCCCAGAATTGGATCAAATATGGATAATTAGTTGAATACGGATGTAGTACATAAAAGAAAAATATAAAAATTACCCGAATTCAAGAGTCAGTTGCATCTCTAATTAAACGGAATTTGAAAATCTCAAAACCCTAGAGTGATAAATGGCTTGATGTTGTAAGGTTTATCAGGAGGATTGAAACCTAAAACAGGCAGCCTTTAAGAGCTCTTTATTCGCCTATAAGCTTTTTCTCTTCCTTTTTCTTCAAAATATAGCTAGCATTTGGCCTTAAGTTCCCAACTATTCTTGACAAATAATATTTCAGTCAAGTTTTTGGTGAAATTATATCATGTGTTTGACATTAAATTTTTCCGAAAATATTTGGTTATTTCAACAAACATGATTTAAACCCTTAAGTTCTAAAAATTATTTAAAATACTCATAAATTTGTATTATCTATTTATAATGAGTATATTCCATTAAAAATAACCTTATAACATAATTGATAACACTCAACAATAACAAAATAACAATATATGCAAGAGAAATACATTAATCTCATATTCAAACTTGTCATTGATTCGGTTATAATTATAATCCATTAAAAAAAATGTTCTTTTTCCTCAATTTCGTCACTTAAACAAATTATTCTATTTTTTCAATTTTGTCACTCAAATTAAAATATTATGGCTATCTTTATAAAATATAGAAGTTTTGAGTAATTTTTGATTTTTTTAATATTTCCAAATACTAGAACTTGGCCCAAAAATTAGTTTTTTCTTGAATTCTTGGCAAATATATGAAGCCAAACATCACTTCCCAAGTTTTCCCAAATTTTTTCCAAGAAATCAATTCAAATATAAAAAAATACACCTAAATTATCAATTTCTTTTACTTTCATACTTGAATTATTTGGAGGATGACAAACACACTTTAAACAATAACTCATAATTTGACAAAAACCCCTCTACTAATATATGATAATGTGTATATTAGTCTCTTTTAACAATAAAAAAATAGTCGCATGAATTGCCACACGAAAAGCAATTCCATCCGTGCCAAAATGTAACAACACATAACTAACACACGTAACAATCTCATATGAAAATATCTATTGAAACACATAACTTCACTCTTTATAAATCAATTGATATATATATATATATATAAGAAAAAAAAGTCACATGAACGAAAATTCAAGGTCCAATCAATACGAATATGTTTTATGTAAATTAATGAATGATAATTTAGCTGTATTTTTTAAACTAAACTTAAAAAAATTAAAAACTCACGTAAATGAAAAAATAGGGTCAAACCAACCGAACATACACATCCTATTCAATCAACATTGAGGTACTTTTCCCTAACTAATAAGAGATGAGAATTGGACTTCGATTTTAATTTTCTTTAATATATAGATATTTTAAAATAGGTGATAATTAATTTAACTTCAATTAATTTGAAATAAAGAAGTTAAAAGGAAGTTTTAGATGTTAAAAAAAAACAGACAACTTCAAAGTTTTTTGTTTTTTAAATACATCAAATCTCCCTGAACTTTGGTGCAAAACATATTTTAATACTTTAATTATACGGTGTTCAAATACCCCCTAAATAACTTTCAAGTGAATTAAATACTCCTTTAATGACTGATGTGGCAAATAAAAAAAAGAAAAGCACGTAAAAAGTTAAAAATTAAAGAGAAAAAGAATAATTGGGCTACTTTTATTTTCTTTTAGGCCAATAAAAAAAATTCTCTTCATCTTCCTCACACCCCACCACCCATATCCACCAACAACCCTAGCCCTTTTTCTTCCTCAAACCCCACCACCCCTTGCCATCCTCAACCACCACCTACACCACCTCCTCATTTTCTTTGTCGAACTCTCCATTTTCTTTTTCTTTCTTTGAAATCCTTCCCTTCACCCTACTTCTCCTTCTTCGAACCCTCCATCCTCACTCCTCTTTCTTCTTTTTTCGAACTCCACTGTCTCACCCACCACCTGCCTCATCGCTTTCTTCTTCTTCGATGAACCTCTTTCTCCCCCTTCTTTCTCCTTCTTCGGAACATTCATACCCCATTTATTTTCCATCACTAAATGAGAATAATTTCAAATTATTCTCAAATTATTCCTAGATGCGATGAACAACGAAAAAAATGAAAAAAACCAGCAACTTATTATTGCTTCAAGATCACTACTTATGAAGGTGTTTATTGATTTAATGAACTTAAAGCTCTTTTTAGCGAAAAATTTATAATATTTTCATCTCAAATTAATTTTTTAGTTATGACTATATATTTACTTTGATAATGTGCCTTTAAGATTGAATGGATTTAGTGAAATGGTCTTGAGAATTTTGGATCTGTGCAGTTTGATCTTTTTTGAGAATTTTTTACTTTTTATTTTTCTTTTTTATAATCTTGGATTAATTTTCTTTTTTTTTCCTTTCTAAAATTGTGAATTAAGAAAACAAAAAAAGGAATAAAAAACTCAAAATTTAAATAATTATCAATGTGGCACTGACGTGGCAGTGACGTGACACTGACGTGTTGATGACATGATGCGTGTGGAATAAACTTGTCATTGTGAGACTGGTCTTATAAACTTAAGGTGGATTTAAATTCACTTGAAATGAAATTAGGGGGTAAATAATTATATGTAAAGTTAAAGTGCTAAAGTAAGTTTTGATGTCAAGTTCAAAAGGAATTTTATGTATTTTCTCTTTTTAAAAAGATATATTAATGGTCCAACTATAATTTATACCCCCTCCATCTATTTTTTTGGTCTAATTTAACTTCACACGCCACTTAAAGTATAATAAATAAAGTAATAATTTATTATATTATTATTTAAATATAAATATGGAATGTGAATAAATATTTTCTCATAATTACAATACCATATTATATCAATCTTGTTGATTTGTTTAGTTACCATATTCTTGATTGCAATACAAATGGTTAGTGAAATTTAAAAGATATTGTCATGAATTATACCGTTATTACTAATTACAAATTAAACTAGAAATTGAAAATGAAAATAATAGTGCTTGTGCAAAAATAAGAAGAAATCATTTTTTGGGTGCATACAAATACTACACTTCTCTCCGTTCCAATTTATGCAACACTTTTTAAACTTTGAAATTTAAATAAATTTATTTTTTACAGTAAATTTTTCATAAATCTTTTAAACATTTTGAATTATCAATTAATAGCACTTTTTACATAGTTTACAAATATATAAATTTCATTTTTAAAAAATTAAATATTCCAAACGCAAATTTCAGGTCAAATCAAACTGTTTGACTCTCAAAAATGAAAAATATCATATAAATTGAAATAGAGTAACTTTCTTTGATTCAATATTTTTTAAAAATTAAATTAGTTATTTCTGGATTATGCAAAGAAATGAAAGAGGAAATAAAAAAATGTTACTATAACTGAACAATACGACACCTCTCATCACCCACAACGCTCTTTCTGTTCTTGTTTCATCTGTTCGAGACGGTTTTCTCTGCAGGCTCCTTCATGAGCAGACTGCAACTTGCTGTAAATTTCAGCAGAAAGGGCAATTCCGTCAGCGTATTATCCATCTGGGTTTGATCTGAATCCTCGAAAGGCTTCAATATTTAGGTTTTCTTTTGCTGCCAATCGAGAGCTGTTCTAAAAGACACTGTTTTTGTAATAAAGATTCATAATTTCTGCTTCTATGGAGGCTTACAAGAGATGGGTTCGAAGGAATCGTGATTATGTCCGCCAATTGAGTTCTCTAGCCAGTGTATGCCCCTTCTTATTGACACTTATTGCTTTTAAGTACCTTTTAGAACAAGTGTTTTCTTGCATCTTGTTTTCAATGCAGTTAATTATTTGGTTTCTGTCAACTTGCAATCTTGATAATAGTTTTGTTAGTGGCAATTGTGTGTGTGTGTGAGAGAGAGAGAGCTATTCTTGATTCTGCTTCAGATTGGCACTGTTTGTGGGTGTATGGGTAGTTACATAGCTGGCTCCTAATTTAAGATGATTATTGATGAACCAATTGTTTGTTATTGGAATGGCATGTCTCGAATGAAATGGATATAGTGGATATGTATAGCAGACCCCAACTAATTGGGATTGAGGCATAGTTTGAATATTCTTAATGAGCCAAAATATCTTTATTAAGTTGGATGCTTCCTTTTTCTTTTGGGGTTAGATGTTTCTTTTGGATTTAAATAAGGAAGAACGGGTTGTTTCGTCATCTAGGTTTTGATATAGTTAGCGGGCAGTAACAGAGGGTTGGTTTTCAATCTCCATTCAGACTTCTCTTGGAAAGCTTTTCTAATTTAACTCGAGAAATGAAACTGGTTACAACCATGGATTGTTAGCAAGATGCTATGGAATGTTACCCTGCAAACATGTGATACATATTTCTTGGGGATTAGTTTGTTGAAAGAACTCTGATGTCTATACATGATTTCTGTCCTGAAGTTAATTTTGATATTACTGCTGGTATAATTTCTTCTTATGTTTTACCCTACCTCTCCTCTCCTCTATCTTGGTTGACCCAATCATCAAGAGAAAATGAAAAACATATATTCCTATGTTTGGGATTGAAAAAGTCAAGATTGTAAAGATTATCATTCTATGTTACCTTTTCCGGAAAAAGAATTTATCATTTTCTCAAAAAGTAGAATTTGAAAGAGGAAAGACGGGCCTTTTGGGAAATTATTTATAGTTTTAACTAGGTTATGTTATTCAAAAAGAAAAAAGCAGCCCCAAGGAGCTGTCCATAATGTATTTTGGGGACTTATCATAGGTATAAGATTGAGCATCTTATCTTTAATTAAAGAGGGGTTCTGGTGCATTTGTCTTATTACATTTGTTTTTATATAAGATAATTTGGGGAGAATTACTTGGGCGCTGATTTACAAACAGTAACCAAGCAGTCCAAAGTTCATCTCCAGCATGCTCTTAAGGATTTAAATGTTTATCATTCAGCACAAGTTGTTTTTTCCATTCTTGTTGATGCTTATTTGCTTAATGTTTTTTTTAGCTTGAACCAACATAGATTAGGTCTTAAATTGTATAAGATACTCTGGATGACTTACCATTGCAGCAGAACATTCTTTCCCCCCTAGAGTTGCATTAGATCAGTTTTGGTAAATTAGACTATTGGTCTATCAAACTGAAGAAATAGATCACAACATGTCAATCTTTTGCTACGGCATTGAAAAATATTACTCCCTTTTGTTTCAATTTCTTTGTGTTACTTTCCTTTTTAGTTAGTTTTTAAAAAATGGTCTCTTTCCTTTTTTTGGCAACTCTTTTATTCTAACCACTCACATGGCACGTTTAAGACCACAAGATTAAAGGGTATTTTGGTACATTCTACATATCTTTTGTTTAAGACCACAAAATTCAAAAGTTCCTTTACTTTCTTAAAACTCCGTGCTTGCAAAAACCAGGAAAACAAATTGAAATGGAGGGAGTATCATTTTTCTACACTACTCTCCTATGATGAGATCCAGTCATGACAGAGATACCTTTCTGCTATATGCCTTTCACTGATAACTTCTCTTGCTAAACCTTCACCAATGACAGGTGACATGAAGGAAGTGCCAGAGTGATGGCAAACATAGGGGGTCCCATCTTTGCTCCATCTTTTTTAAAGATCTTACTTTTACACAAATGAAGCAAACATTTTTTCCCTCTTTTGCTAAAAATATACTCTAGCATAAAGACTATCATTAAAAAAGGACGTATTCTCTCTCTTTTTTTCATTAACCATTTTGTTTAGTATAGTGGCCTGATCAGAACATAAAGAAGAGATTACCAAAATTTGCCTGGTCTCCTTTTTTAAAACATTTGTTTGTTTTTTACTTTTGGTTCATGCAATGATGTACCATGTAGTTTTTGTCATTCACTTTTACTGATAAGGTTTGCCATTACTTTCATTAGCACACTTTAATCATCAATTTGATGACAATCTAGTAGATGTTGATAAATGATAATCTCGTTTCCAATGTATGACCAGGGAATGACATGGCTTCTTCCAGAGCGGTTTGCTGCATCAGAAATCGGGCCAGAAGCAGGTTTATTTGAAATTTTGGTAACATTGAGCTTCTTCTTTCTGCTTATAAAACTCAGCGTAATACATTGTTTCTTTTCAAAATAAGTCTACCATTCTTATCTTCTTTGAAAGTAATGCACAATTGGCAGTTAATATTTCTGCTTTCATCTTGTGAAAGTTTTGCACATATTGGGTTTTCTAATTCTCTTAATATAATGTTTTACTACCCTTTGTAAGTGTTTTCGTGAGCGCCGTGTAGTGTAGATAAGTAATTGGTTAGCTTTATGTTGGTTTTCCTACCTCACATGGTTATGTATATTCATTGCGCCCTATTTTTGGCAGTCTCCTCGATCCTTGGAATGGTTACCACTGTAAATGAGCATATTATAGAGACAACTCCAACTTCGGTGCATACTAGTTCTGCAGAGACTTCGTTTCTCCCTTTGTCATTATGCCTTACTTTGTTGAGAGACTTGGAAACATTAATTGAAGTAGTAGCTGAGCAGCTCTATGGCGAAGATAAAAAATGGAATTTGATTGCTCTTACAGAGGCTGCCAAGTAAGTGATATATTTAACTTTAACGCAGCTTATTTACTTAAACATTTGATAATTTTTTATTAAAATATAACAATTTGTTTTGAATGGATGCCAGGGTGTGCGTGAGACTCGCCGTTTTCAGAACTACAGGATATAAAATGCTTTTGCAAGGTGGGGAGACTGAGAATTTGGAACATTCAGATGATTTGAGTCCCCAAGGAAACATGGGGCACTTAAGGAAGCCTATCCAAAATCAAGGACTGGGTGTCAATCACCCTCAGGGTTTGAACTCGTGGAATCTTGAGGGTAGGGCAATGTCCGCCTTAAGTAGCTTTGGTCAGAATGCTAGGATGGTTTCTGAGCCGACTTGGTTGCGCAGGGTTCAACAGCAGCAAGCAATTTTGGAACCTCCAAGTAATTGCTGGTTTCAGCTAAATTCAAACTACTTCTGATGATGACACCATAATTTTCTAATATGTTAGCTTCCTTATATTATTACAGCTAAGATTATCAGAAATTCGAGTCTGTCAACCTTCTTATCTGAGAAGGGTATTTGTGGAGGGTTATTTGTGACTGGGGAGACTATGTTTGTCCTAAGACCACTTATATATGTCTTGCTGGTAAGGAAGTATGGAACACAATCATGGTTTCCTTGGTTCATCTCCTTGGCTGTGGATTTCATAGGAAACAGCATGCTATCAGCCACAACAATGTCCCAAGACAGCGGGAAAAATCAGCATTTTCAATTTTCTAAATCAGAGAAGGATGAGGTAAGAAATATTATAGATCATTGCACAGAATCTTTGTATATATACCCCCCCCCACCCCCCACCCACCCCACCCCAAATAAAAGAAGGCCTCTATCCCTTCGAAAAGGAAAAGTAAGAGGCGTACTGTTCCGGTTACCCAATCTCATATTAAGCATTCTGCATTGTTGCTTCAGACACATTTCTATCAATGGTAGATGGAACAGCGTGTTATTTGGTGTCTCTCACTCTGTCTTGACTGTCCTGGAAATCACTGTTCGTGAACCAATCTGCAGCATATCTTATGTTTTTGATATGGCAAATACCCCACCTCCCTGGGGGCTAAACGTGTCTTTTTCCCAGTCCCCCCTTGGTGATTCGTACTTCCAGCCTGAGGAGGAGAGCCCTTTCCAGTAGGAATCCTTCACTTATCAATCTGTGTTTCTTATTTTGTCTTGGGAAACTGCAGATTCTCATTCCAATTCTTACTTGCTTTCACACCCTTTATTCCATTT
Source organism: Solanum piurae (assembly GCA_029582685.1). Taxonomy (NCBI): domain Eukaryota; kingdom Viridiplantae; phylum Streptophyta; class Magnoliopsida; order Solanales; family Solanaceae; genus Solanum; species Solanum piurae. The sequence continues at coordinate 8,689 of JAJOOO010012723.1, forward strand.
CAAGATCCAACTGATTTGTTCAATAGCTTTTGAGTTTATCTATTGCAGCAATATAACTTTCTTCATTAAATGATATGTTTTACTCCAAACACTGCAGTTAAAAAGAAGGAAGCTGTTGTGGGTGCTTTACCTCATGCGAGATCCATTTTTCTCCAAATACACCCGGTAAAGATACTATTTTCCTTTAATTTCTTGTAAATTGCTTCATATAAGAAAACAGCAGAAAAGATGAACCAAATGGGGATCAAAGCAAATGCTAACGCCTTAAAGTTATTTCAGGCGAAGACTTGAAAGCACTCAAAAGACTGTAGAACCTGTTCCTGTTGTTGGATTTTTTGCAGGTATTTTTAATGCACTTTCCTACCAAGTTTCTAAAGTTGATTCATTTGACATCGTTGATGTAAAAATTGGCATTATCCTTCTTGACAAAAATGTTTTTTCCTTGATCATGTGCAGAAAAACTTATTGAACTCCTTATTGGAGCCCAGACTAGATACACTTACATGTCTGGTTCTTGAAGGGAAGCTACTGAATGTGTGTTTATGCATTCTTTGTTATTTGACAATGGGGAACAAACTTCTCTTTTTTTCTTCAGTTGTAGCATTTTGATATCATAATCTTAAAAAGGTGTAGCATGTTGAAATTTAGAACTAATAAAGGTGTATAATTTTGTTCTTATCCAAAAGTGCATTGAGGTTCCATGCTGCATCAGTTGTGCGGACTCTCCACTTTTGATGTCGTACTCCTTCGGATTCTCCAAATATATATACTTTTGGAGAATCTGGCACACACTAGTTGACATTTTTGAAGAGTTAGAGCAACATAGGCAGCCTGCATCAGATGGAGCAGCAATTAAATGCTATTGCTGGCTGTCTATTTAATAAGGATTTAAATTATGGAAAAGGGTTAAATATACCCATGTACTATATGAAATAGTTTAAATATACCATTCGTTATACATTTAGGTCAAATATACCCCTCCCATTATACTTTGGGCCAAATATACCCTTTATTTGTTAAATATGTGGGTCCTATTCCTAGAATAAACATGAGAAAGGTTGAGATCAAGTTTAAAAATTCATATAATTTTTATCCGGTTAATACCCAAAATAACTAAATAACTCACTAATATACTTTCTTGCTAAATCCATCTATAAGTCACACAAAATCAAAACGAATTGTTTGTCAAAAAAAAAATTGTCAACTAATTCGCTTCAACTGATACATGCAAACTCATTCTATAACTATTGTTCCCATATTTTCTCTAAAATACAAAACATTAAAAAAAAATTGTGTGTTATACTGTTCTTGTTGAGTTTATCCTCTGAGTTCAATGGTGAAGTTTTTGAAATTTCAATTAAGGTGGTGCTTGAAACTCCATTGATTTGGATTGATGTGCTAAAATTAGAATACACATTAGGTGGAGAAGTTGAAAACAAAGTTGTTGGATTTTTGCCTTTCGAATTTGTGGCCGATGAACTTTTAAAGTTTGTGATTGAAAGTTGTTACAAATCAACCGAGTATTGAAATTATTATTATTGAAGTGATCAAAACTGATTTGAAGAAAACAACTTTTACATTACTCCATTGTTGAGATTTGAAGCTTTGTTGAGGTTGGGATATGAGTTATTTTTGTTGTTGGCAGGGACAGAAATTATTTGGGTCCTTCTAATTAATCTCAAACTCTTTATGTAATTACGTATTTTGGGTATTAACCAGATAAAAATGATCTGAATTTTTAAAATTAATCACAATCTTTCACATGTTTATTCTAAGGTTGGGATCCACCTATTTAAGTATAACTTACATAAATACCATAGTGTATAACATAAATTACCTTATATCCCTATTATTTTTGTAATTACATAAATTCCATATTTTTTAGGCATTTCGGATACATAATTAAGGATCCAGATACATTTTTGTTGATACGTTGTGTATCAATCTGTTGCACTTATTAATGGGAAAAAAGCTGAAAAATCAAATTAAGATCTCATAGTATCCATTTGATGCACTAATTAAGGGGGGGGGGGGAGCTGAAAATCAAATTAAGATCCCATAAATTACGCTATTTCATTCCAAATTATTGTCAAAAATTCAAAATCCTATAGTGTAACAAACCAAAAAATTCAAAAATTAAATTTCTTCTTCTTGTTCATCGTTCTCTCTGTTTCATAAAAACTTTTGTCGAAATTTTGGATAAGCGAGGTGAGTTATGAAGGATACAAAAGTGATGAAATTGTTGTTGGACAAACGATTTCTTTTGTGAATCTTCAAGTTCATCGAATATCCTTTTGATTTTGATTCAAGATTGTCGAAAATTTTGAGATTCAAAATTCTTCTCCAGTTCATTGAAGGTCCTTTCCGTTTTGATTCAAAATTGTTGAAAATTTTGAGTTTCAAAATTATTCTCCTAGCTAGTTCATTGAAGATTCTTTCAATTTTGATTCAAAATTATCGAAATTTTTGAGAAGATACATCATGAAGATCCTTTCAATTTAAATTGATAAGTGTTGTATTTCTACTAGATACATTAAATAAGAAAGTGTTGCCCATAAGATTTTAGGTTTGAGATCGATACATTATTATTTGGTAATTGTTATGTATCAGATACATTTAGTATAAATTCGAATTTACATATCATAACTAAAAAATTAGTGCATGATACATTATTATTTAGGTATCTTATTTTGTTTGAGATCATGAAGATTCTTTCAATTTAAATTGATAAGTGTTGTATTT
>JAJOOO010012724.1:0-11357 GCA_029582685.1 Solanum piurae
CTATATATATATATATATATGTATATATATATATATGTATATATATATATATATGTATATATATATATATACACACACACATTATTAAAAGTAGGAAGCTCCAACCTTTAAAGTTGGATTACCATTTTGCCCCTCCACTAAATCAAAATAAAATTAATTAATTTATTAAATACTTATATTTTAATTACATAATGGTAGCATATGAAGTCCAACAAGTACACTTTAATTTCTTAGTTATGACATTAGTAGAAGACAATAATGTATGAAACTCTTCCAATTCTGTGACTCTTTGAATTTTGAAACCAAAATAAAATTTATCTATCATGATTCAATGTGCCCCATTAATTAATTTTGGTGGGTAAAAAAACAATCAAATATAACTATAAATACTAGTAAATTGCTTCGTAGATCATCATATTCTTTTCTTTTCTATCATCTATTGTTCTCTTTTCTTCTTCCTAAATAATGATATAGATACATGTCATCAAGAAGCTAACTGAGGAGAAGAAATGATAGCTTCATTCTGAAATTATATATTCTATATTTAATATTATATTATATACACTATATTATATTAAATGCAGACACCTTTTCACATTTATGGTAGTGACTTTTCCGAAAGGTTTTGACTTTTTTTTATAGAGTTGTGACTTTTTCGATGAGTTTTGACATTTCCAAAAAGTTGTAATTTTTTTAAAGGGTTGTGACTTAGCTGAAAAGACACGATAAGCACCTTTTCATACTATCCTTTGTTGTCTATAAATATAGGGGGTTTCTCACACTTTTAAACTACGAATTTTGTATGCTTTCTTTTCTTCTACTTAAAACAAGGACGATTGTGAGAGTTGTTCGATTATTCAATTACAATAATTTTTTGTGGGTAAATTAGATAGATCAATAATAATTGATGCAAAAAGGAAAATGAAATAACTCAAATTCAAACAAGAAGAGTTTCATGATAATTAATATGCACTCATTTTCATAGCCATAAAATATACTTTTGCAGCAACTCTTCCTTGACAAAAAGTTCAATGATTTTCCGCTGCACAAATTACAACTTGGTGTTCAGAATCTGAAAAGTCTTGAATTGTTGGAGAAAAAGTATTTGATCAAAAACATGTTTGAAGAATCCAAACTACATTTAATAACTCTTTTGTTTTCAATTTATTTGTTGTACTTTTATTTTTATTCAGTTTAATATAGAATGCTCTTTTTTTCTTGGGGGTGAGGACGTATCTTTAAGACCACAAAGTTAAAAGACATTTTTATATATTCTACATATGATCCTTAAATTAAAAGTTTTCTTTAATTTTTAAAATTTCATATCAAATTAAAATTAGACCAATCTATATCTATCTTTTTTTTTATCTACACTACCTTAAAAGAATGAATTAATAACTTAAATATTAAATTATTATAATACCCCCAACTTAAAACACCAAATGTAGTATATTCTCATGCCCCGAGCCTACACCCTGGGTGGGACTGACACTCGAACACCATTGCTGACCCCAAGAGAACCCTTGTCCTGGCTTACTTAACTCAGCGGAAGACTTAAGCATAAGAAAATATAACTCATGCATAACTTAAGAAATAATAGTTTAGCCAAAATGGCAACTCAGTCTTTAAACAACATTTGAATGATAATGTAAAGACAACTGAACTACTAACTGTCTATCTATGAAGCCTCTAATTAACTGAGATGGATGTTGGGACAAACTCCACAACATCCTAATAAAGGAAATACTGAAAGCAATAAAGGAGTCCTCCGGAATGCAAGGAGGCTCACCAACAGACTCTGAACTGCTCATTGGATCAACGATGTGCCGGAATGCCGATTCTAGTTACCTGCGTCTGCATCACGATGCAGGCCAACTGGCACCAGTACATTGAATGTACGAGTATGCGAGTTGGAATGCTAAAACAACATAGGCTTGAAAGAATCTGAAAGAAACTGAAGAACTTACCTTGCCTCTTCTCAACTCATGAATACTTAACTGAACTCATTTCATTATAAAGCAGTTTAAAACAAATGCAATATAAAGAAAAACTGTTTAAAAACATGATGTCAACTCTGTGTATATACAAGGATACAACATAACTCTGAAATGTATGTAAAAATATAATAAACTGATGTATATAAAAAATACAATAACTTCTGTGGGTGTTTCTCTAACCGACAACCATCACATAAGAGCTATAGTGATGATACAACGATCTACCTCATGCTGCCAGCACATCCTATATCCGATCAAAGGTATAGGACCTGAACTACTAAGTGGATCCACTAGTCTATTGTGAAAAGGGTTCATCTAAAAAGTATGACCCTTTCCTACCTATGGTGGCTACATGGTTTTATCGAGACGTGAGTTATCTGAACTCATGCTCTCTCCCAATTCGGTGTTCAATACTACTCCCAAAATATACTAGATCTTTATGTTTTAAAAACATACTTCTTTCTGTGATTTGAGATTAGTGCTCAAAAACTTATCTCAAAGGCTATATATCTCGGAAATCTCAGTTTCCTTTCTTGCTTCATTTAGAAAGTTATTTCTCTTTTCTAAAAACTAGCCCGAAGGCTCTTTATAAATCTCAGTTTCCGTTCTTATTTTAAAATGTGAAAATATTTTTATATCTCTTTGGGAATACATAGTCCTCATTTACTTCTTTTAAGAAATGACTTCAATTTACTTCTTTACTGAACTCAAAACTTAAGTCTTAAGACAAAGTTAAAACATTTGTGAAAGAATTTTCAAAAGACTCTGAAAACTTCCTAGACTTGGCTCTTGACTTTCCTTGAATTTGAATTTATGGATTCAAGGCTATGATTCATGTTTATGAATGATTTCTAGATGTTTAGAAGTCATTTAGAGTAATTAGAATTAATGGAAAGTGTTAGGACACCTTAGAATAACTTAAATAGGCTGAACGATGAAAAACTGGTGAAAAAAGCTGATCGCGGCGCATCACTGGCGCGGCCCCATTTTACTGGGGCTCGTTTTGGGCGCATTACAAGTGCGCCACCCCAGCTTCCTGGTGCTATGGGGGCGCGACACGCCTGGCCCTCCTCAGGTGCATCTGACGAATTTTTCAACTCATTTTCTGATCCCAAATCATTTTAAATCGATTCCTTTCCTCAATACTTTCTTAGATTCAGATACCATACACATGCACACTAGAATCTAACTCAAAACAACTATTAACATCGCTAAAACGTCTTAAGAAAACCCATCAATCACATGTAAGTTCAAGAATGAAAACAATTCAAGAACACAACTCAAGAACATCAAATTCTAACTCTTTTAGAACAAAAATCGCTGAATTAAACATGATTGGCGCGTGGGTGAACTAACCCAACGCTATGTGATCTCGCATACCTTCTAGGGATCACCCCCGACGAATTCCACAAGTTAAACTCGACGATCTCCTTGCTTCTCCTTCTCTTTTCTCCTCTTCTTTCCTCTTCTCTAAAACCCTAACTCTTTTCCAAAAGCGTAAAATTAACCAAGTTCAGTTTAGACCCTTGATTAATTCACTAAAATAAATTAAAATAAAAGGGTAAGGAAAAGACCAAACTACCCTTAAAAATCCGGATTTGGACTTTCCTTATACCAACAGCCCAACTTCCAAAGGGCATAACTCACTCATCCAACCATATCAAGAAATACACCTAACTCATCCTGAGCTAAGATTTATGATCATTTGAAGTTGAATAAAAACTCACTTTGACTTACCTAAAATTTTCCAGATTTCCTTATACTTTTCAAAAATGACTATTTCCAGATTTTAAACTTGTTTCTAGTTCTTTTCTAGTTGCGAGGTGTTACAATATCTCCCCCTTGGGAACATTAGTTTTCAAATGAGATTACTCTTACTAGGCTTAGGGTGCAACATCAAACTCAACACCCAACAAGCAAATGCAAACAAAACAACATGCTCACTCATAATTTAAAGAGCACGAAGAAGAGAATTAGTACCTTGGTCTGCATTTTCCCTGGACTCAAAGAGATGTGGATATCTTTTCTTCATATCCTCTTCAGCTTCCCAAGTAGCTTCTTCAACAAATTGGTTCCTCCAAAGGACTTTTACTGATGCTACTTCTTTAGGCCTCAACTTGCGAATTTGGCGATCTAGAAACTGAACCGGAATCTCTTCATAAGATAAGCTATCCTTGATCCCAATATTTTTTCAGTTGGTATGATCAATGAAGGATCACCCATACACTTCTTCAACATAGAGATGTGAAATACCGGATGAACCGCTGCTAATTCCTGTGGTAGATCTAACTCATAAGCTACATTGTCAATCCTCTTAGCTATGCGATAAGGTCCAATATACCGGGGACTAAGCTTCCCCTTCTTACCAAACCTCATAACACCCTTCATCGGTGAAACTTTCAAATATACCCAATCATCTACTTCGAACTCTAACTCTCTTCTCCTAACATCAGTGTAGGATTTTTGATGACTCTGTGCCATTTTCAACCTTTCTTGAATCACTTTCACCTTCTCCATAGCTTGGTGAACTAAATCTGGTCCTATCAAACCTGCTTCACCAACTTCAAACAATCCAATAGGAGATCTGCATCTTCTCCCATAAAGAGCTTCATAAGGAGCCATTTGGATGCTAGAGTGGTAACTGTTGTTGTAAGCAAACTCAATGAGAGGTAGGTGATCATCCCAATTTCCTTTGAAATCAATCACACAAGCCCTCAACATATCTTCTAATGTCTGAATAGTGCACTCTGCTTGCCCATCAGTCTGAGGATGAAAGGCAGTACTTAAGTTTACCTTTGAACCCAAGCCTTTCTGAAAAGATTTTCAGAAATGTGTAGTAAATTGTGCACCTCTATCTGAAATAATGGAGACTAGGACTCCATGAAGTCTTACCACCTCCTGAATATATAACCTGGCATAATCTTCTGCTGAATGGGTAGTCTTTACCGGCAAAGAGTGGGCTGATTTTGTCATTCTGTCGACAATCACCCAAATAGAATCATGCTGTCTGTGAGACCTTGGCAAACCTGTGATGAAATCCATATTAATCATCTCCCACTTCCATTCCGGAAGTTCTATATTCTGAGCCAAACCACCGGGCCTTTGATGCTCAACTTTCACTTGCTGGCAATTTGGACACTTAGCAACAAATTCAGTAATGCTCTTCTTCATTCTATTCCACCAATAAACTTCTCTCAAGTCACGATACATCTCTGTGGAAGCCGGATGAATGGAATAGATGGAGCTATGATCTTCCTCCATGATCTTCTCTTGGAGTCCATCCACCATAGGTACACACAATCTACCTTGATATCTCAATACACCACCCCCGCTTGTTCAAAATCTAATACCCTTTGCTTATGAACATTTTCCTTTAATTAAAGCAAAATGGGATCTTGGTCTTGTTTTTCTTTAACTTCTGACACTAGTGATGATTCAGCCCCATTCGTCACCACTATTTTTCCTTCAGTGGAATCCATAAGTCAGACTCCCAAGCGTGCAAGCCTATGCACATCTTTTGTCAACTCTCTCTCTTCTTCCTCAACATGGGCGGTACTACCCATAGACAACCTACTCAAGGCATCAACAACAACATTAGCCTTACCTGGGTGATAAAGAATACTCATGTCATAGTCCTTGAGTAACTCTAACCACCTCTTTTGTCTGAGATTAAGCTCTTTCTGAGTGAACACTTATTGAAGGCTCTTGTGATCAGTGAATATATCAACATGAACACCATACAAGTAATGACGTTATATCTTCAAAGCGAACACTACAACAGCCAACTCTAAGTCATGGGTTGGGTAGTTCTTCTCATGAACTTTCAACTATCTGGAGGCATAAGCTATAACTTTGCCATTCTGCATTAAGACACAACCCAAACCAACTCTAGATGCATCACAATACACCACAAAACCTTGAGTACCTTCCGATAAAGTCAAAACTGGGGCAGTAGTCAACCTTCTCTTCAATTCCTGAAAGCTTTTCTCACAAGCTTCAGACTATTGAAATTTCACTGTCTTCTGAGTCAACTTCGTCAAAGGAGACGAAATGGATGAGAACCCCTCTACAAACCTTCTATAATATTCAGCCAAGCCCAAGAAACTCCTAATGTCAGTTGGAGATGTGGGTCTAGGCCAATTCTGCACTGCCTTAATTTTCTGAGTATCAACTTTAATTCCCTCCCAGACACAATATGGCCTAAGAATGCCACATACTTAAGCCAAAATTCACACTTAGAGAACTTGGCATACAAATCTCTATCTTTCAAAGTCTGAAGAACTATTCTGAGGTGACTAGCATGATCTTCTTCATTCCTTGAATAGATTAGTATGTCATCAATGATGACGATAAAAAACATATCTAAATAAGGTTTGAAGACTCTGTTTATAAGATCCATGAACGCTGCTGGTGCATTAGTCAAACCATAGGACATGACTAAAAACTCAAAATGACCATATCTAGTTCTGAAATCTATCTTTGGAGCATCACATTCCCTTACTCTTAACTGATGGTAACCTGATCTGAGGTCTATTTTTGAGAAACAAGTGGCACCCTGAAGCTGATCGAAAAGATCTTCAATTCTCAGAAGAGGATACTTATTCTTGATGGTAACCTTGTTTAATTGACGGTAGTCTATACACATCCTAAGGAAACCATCCTTCTTTCTCACAAATAAGACCCGGAGCGCCCCAAGGTGAGACACTTGGTCGAATGAAACCCTTATCTAAAAGATCATTTAACTGCTCTTTCAACTCTTTCAACTCTACTGGTGCCATTCTGTATGGAGGAATAGATATAGGACGAGTATCTGGAAGAAGATCTATACCGAAGTCTATCTCTCTCTCAGGAGAGACTCCGAGAAGATCATCAAGAAAGACTTCCAGAAAATCTTTTACTACTGGAACTGACTGAATAGGAGGTACCTCAACACTTGAGTCATTAACTCAGACTAAGTGATAGACACACCCATTAGAAACTAAATTTTTGCCTTAAGGTACGAAATGAAATGACCCTTAGGCACTGCTGAACTGATTTTCCACTCTAAAACTGGCTCATTTGGAAACTGAAACTTCACTACTCGAGTTCTACAATCAATTGAGGCATAACAGGCATGAAGCCATTCCATACCAAGAATGACATCAAAATCTACCATGTCTAACTCAATTAAATCAGCCATGGTACTCTTGTGATTGACGGATACGGGACAATCACGATAGAGTCTCTCTGCTAGAATAGACTCACCAACAGGCGTAGAAACACTGAATGGTTCACTAAGTTGCTCAGGAATAACATCAAAGTTCATAGCAACATATGGAGTTACAAAAGATAAACTCGCTCCTGGATCTAGCAAGGCATAAACAGTAAAGTCAAAGACTTGAATCATACCAGTGACAACATCTAGTGAATCCTCTTGCTCTTGGCGACTGTTGATAACATACAAGCGGTTTGTTCCTCCGCCAGTACCAGAAGTAGCCCCTCTTGGTGCAGCTTTGTCTAGTGGAGCAAGAAGACTGGGCTCTGTTTCCCCCATTACCATTTCCCTGCTTGCTCTTTGGACACTCTCGCATGAAATGCCCAGTCTGTCCACACTTGAAACAACTAGTGGAGCCCTCACGACACACACCTGAATGGTTCCTACCACACTTGGCACAACAGGAGGCTTACTACCCCCTTGCGCCACTCTGCCCTGAGAATAGGCAGGCGTAGCTCTAGAATTCTGACCATAGTACTCACCCTTGTTCTTAGGTGCAGGTGCACTAGCAGATGATGGAGCATGTCCCTTCTATTTCTGTTGGAAAGATGACCGGTTGGCATTATTCTTCTGCTGCCCGGACTAGTTCCCTGTCTTAGCCCTCTTGCTCTTGAACTCCTCTCTATCTCGCAGCTTCTCTTCCTCTACCTGCTGCACATAGACCATAAACCTTGAAATGTCCATGTCCCCAATAAGAATTTCTGCCCGTCCCTCTTTGCTTGATAGACGGGACAACCGAGCAACAAATAGACTCATCCTACTCCTCATGTTTGCAACCATTTCTGGAGTATAGCGAGACAGTTGGGTGAAATTCAAACCATACTCATGTACACTTAGAGAATTCTTCTTTAGTGTTAGAAATTCCCGTACCTTATCCTCTTTCAATTCTCGGGGAAAGAAACACCCCAAGAAAGCTTATTCAAAACATGCCCAACTCGCAGGTGGTGCATCCTCAGTTCTACCCCCTTTCCACTGATCAAACCAAGTCCTAGCAACATTTTTCATCTGATATGCAGCTAGCTGAACTCTCACAGTATCCGTAACATGCATAACCTCAAATACCTTCAATTCATCAACAAAGTTCTCTGGGTCCTCAGAAGTACTTGAACCAGTGAAACTTGGAGGGTTCATTCTCAAGAACTCACGAATCCTTGAAGTGTTAGCATCTTCTTACCGAGCTCCTCTCTGCTACCCAGCTTGTTTAGTCACAACTTAACTGAGTATCCTTATAGCCTCTATGAACTCAACATTAGTAACTTCTCCTTGCGGTTGCACTTCAGGTGCATTGGGTAACTCTTGCTCCTCAACATTATGCCTAGCAGGACGTCCTCTAACAGCTCTTCGTGGAGCCATGATTATCTGAAAACACGCGCAAGCACAAATTAGAAGGAAACTTTTTAGAGATGAACTAACGCACAAAATGAGTGTGAAAGAAGTGAAGAAATTCCTAAATGTTGCAGCCTCCTAATTATAGTTGTGGCGCGCTTCACACCGATAACCAGGACTCTACAGACACGGCTTCATAGACTCCCTAGGACTCTTGAACTCTGTGCTCTGATACCAAGTTTGTCACTCCCCGAGCCTACACCCTGGGCGGGACTGGCACTCGAAGACCATTGCTGGCCCCAAGCGAACTCTTGGCCTGGCTTACTTAACTCAGCGGAATACTTAAGCATAAGAAAATAAAACTCATGCCTAACTGAAGAAATAATAGGTTAGCCAAAATGGCAACTTAGTCTTTAAACAACATCTGAATGATAATGTAAAGACAACTGAACTACTAACTGTCTATCTATAAAGCCTCTAATTAACTGAGATGGATGTTGGGACAAACCCCACAACATCCTAATAAAGGAAATGCTGAAAGCAATAAATGAGTTCTCCGGAATGCAAGGAGGCTCACCAACAGACTTTGAACTGATCACTGGATCAACGATGCGCCGGAATGCTGATCCTAGTTACCTGCGTCTGCATCATAATACGATGCAGGACAACTGGCATCAATACATTGAATGTACGAGTATGCGAGTTGGAATGCTAAAACAACATACGCTTGAAAGAATCTGGAAGAAACTGAAGAAGTTACCTTGGTCCTTCTCAACTCATGAATACTTAACTGAACTCATTTCATTATAAAGCAGTTTAAAACAAATGCAATATAAAGAAAAGCTGTTTAAAAACATGATGTCAACTCTGTGTATATACAAGGATACAACATAACTCTGAAATATATGTAAAAATACAATAAACTGATGTATATAAAAAATACAATAACTTCTGTGGGAGTTTTTTCTAACCGACAACCATGACGTAAGAGCTATAGTGATGATACAGCGATCTACCTCATGCTGCCAGCACATCCTATATCCGGCCAAAGGTATAGGACTTGAACTACTAAGTGGATCCACTAGTCTATTGTGAAAAGGGTTCATCTAAAAAGTATGACCCTTTCCTACCTATGGTGGCTACATGGTTTTATCGAGACGTGAGTTATCTGAACTCATGCTCTCCCCCAATTCGGTGCTCAATACTACTCCCAAAATATACTAGCTTTTTATGTTTTAAATATATATTTCTTTATGTGATTTGAGATTAGTGCTAAAAAACTTAGCTCAAAGTTTATCTTGGAAATCTCAGTTTCCCTTCTTGCTTCATTTAGAAAGTTATTTCTCTTTTCTAAAAACTAGCCCGAAGGCTCTTTTGAAATCTCAGTTTCCGTTCTTATTTTAAAATGTGAAAGTATTTTTATATTTATTTGGGAATACATAGTCCCCATATACTTCTTTGAAGAAATGACTTCAATTTTACTTCTTTACTGAACTCAAAACTTAAGTCTTAAAACAAGGTTAAAGCATTTGTAAAAGAATTTTGAAAAGACTCTGAAAACTTCCTAGACTTGGCTCTTGACTTTCCTTGAATTTGAATTTATGGATTCAAGGCTATGATTCATGTTTATGGATTATTTCTAGATGTTTAGAAGTCATCAAGAGTAGTTAGAATCAATGGAAAGTGTTAGGACACCTTAGAATAACTTAAATAGGTTGAACCATGAAAAACTAGTGAAAAACGCCGATCCAGGCGCGTCCCTGGCGCGGCGCGCCCCATTTTACTGGGGCTCGTTTTGGGCGCATTGCAAGTGCGCCACCCCAGCTTCCTGGTGCTATGGGGGCGCGACATGCCTGGCCCTCCTCAGGTGCATCTGACGAATTTTTCAACTCGTTTTCTGATCCCAAATCATTTTAAATCGATTCCTTTCCTCAATACTTTCTTAGATTCAGATACCACACACATGCACACTAGAATCTAACTCAAAACAACTATTAACATCGCTAAAACGTCTTAAGAAAACCCATCAATCACATGTAAGTTCAAGAATGAAAACAATTCAAGAACACAATTCAAGAATGAAAATCGCTAAATTAAACATGCTTGGCGCGTGGGCGAACTAACCCAATGCTATGTGATCTCACATACCTTGTAGGGATCACCTCTGGCGAATTCCACAAGTTAAACTCGACGATCTCCTTGCTTCTCCTTCTCTTTTCTCCTCTTCTTTCCTCTTCTCTAAAACCCTAACTCTTTTCCAAAAGCGTAAAACTGACCAAGTTCAGTTTAGACCCTTGATTAATTCACTAAAATAAATTAAAATAAAAGGGTAAGGAAAAGACCAAACTACCCTTAAAAATCCGGATTTGGACTTTCCTTATACCAACAACCCAAATTTCAAAGGGCATAACTCACTCATCCAAACTCGGAATCGCGCAAACTTGGCGGTGTTGGAAAGATCATTCCAAGTTCTTTCCAACCATATCCATAAATACACCTAACTCATCCTGATCTAGGATTTATGATCGTTTGAAGTTGACCAAAAACTCACTCAGACTTACCTAAAATTTTCCAGATTTCCTTATACCTTTCAAAAATGACTATTTTCAGATTTTAAATTTCTTTCTAGTTCTTTTCTAGTTGCGAGGTGTTACATATATCTTTTATATTTTATATAGTATTATATTTATTTATTTGTATTATATTATATTATATTATATTAAAGGCAAACAACTTTTCACATTGAAGGGTTGTGACATTTTCGAAGAGTTATAACTTTT
>JAJOOO010012725.1:0-14599 GCA_029582685.1 Solanum piurae
TTTTCGGTAAAAAAAAGGAAACATTTCTCCGTTAACTATGAAAAGTAAGATAACTATCTTTGATTTATGTACACAGTCAATTGAGAAGTCAAATATGAGAGCCAACAACAAGACCGTCATCTATTATGTTAGAACTTATAAAACACAAATTAATATACAAAAAATTGTTCTGAAAAATAAAAATGTAGTTGTTCTCTTCACATGTTCATATGACATCTAAACAGTTTAACATGAAATACACGTGCAAAGCACATCTGGTTAGATGACAAGAAAAATACACAACAAATATCATCTATATGGTAATATTAGTGAGATATGACTAATTACATGATTGAACCTCATCAAATTGAAATAAATATATACATTATTGTATTTAACTAATAAAAAATTTCATTGGCATCTTCACTGGTTCGTGTGAATAGGAGATATATATATATGACGATCCACATTGAATATTCACAAAAGAATATGCAATATTATTTTGTGCAAAGCTTATTATTCAAATCTTTGCTTAAATTTTCTGAATTGATAATCACGTGCAACGCACGTGTCGAAAATCTAGTATTATATTAAAATTGGGAAGAAATTTAGACAAAAGTTAGATTAGGGTTTTATCCCTACATTAAATTTAAATATCATAAATTATTTAATAAATTGAATATTAATAGTTAATCATCATATTAGTACATGAATAACCCACCATAAAACCTCTTCAATATGTATTCTTTGTATTAATTTCACCCCCTATATATATATATATATTTGTATTAATGTGAAGTACATTACTTTTACTATCACTAATTGTCCATTGTGTAAACATATGTAACTCCCACTAATTATATTCATTATAGTTTTTACTCCCACCTATCATCCTCATCTAATCCATGATCTCAAATGGATTAAGATCATATTCATGACAATTCTCTTTATTCCTCAATCCTATCCTATAAATAGTGAAATTTGAGACAATATAATACACACTTAAATAAAATGGGAAAGTCTATATGCTCTCTTCTCTTGTCTGTTTTTATTTGTTTTGTTAATTGTTTATGTTTCTTGTTTGTTGTTACTGTACAACTTTCTATTATTTTGTTGTTATTATTACTATTGAGAATTTAGTGGTTTGTTGCTTTGTTTACATTACCTTAGCATGTGGTATTTTAGTATCCTCATTTAAATAGTATATTTGTACAATAGTTAGTTATTTTTACTTCATGTGCTTTTAGTGAATTTTTAATTAAAAATATATTCTTTATATTAGGAAGATATGCATACTTTATGTGGTAAAATTGATTGATTTTTTCTAGTAAATACTAATATATTTAAAGGAGATAAAATGTGTCATTACAATTTAGGATAAACTTGCAACACACGTTTCTAAAACAAGTACTCAAAAATGAAGCAACAAATATTCAATCCTCACTAATTAATAATATGTGATGGACAATGTTTCAACAAGCTAGCTTTTCACAACTAACAAAAATATGTGTATTTAAAGACTGCAAGTTTTAACTTTTTCTCACCACCTTCTTTTCACAATTTATAATTGCTATTTTGAGAAAAATAAAAGATGGGTCTGAAAGGAAAATTAATTGCGTCAGTGGAGGTGAAGTGTGGAGGAGATCTGATGCATGATCTTTTACACACAAATTCTCATCATGTAGCTAATATAAGTCCACATGTTAACCGTTTTCAGATTCATGAAGGTGAAAACATAAAAGTTGATTCGGTTGTTAGTTGGAGTTATAATGAGGGTAACACACATTTTTCTACTCCTTCTATCACTCAATGCGATTTACATACATCAATTTTGTTTATTTAAGTGTATTCCATAGTATGAAACGTGCTTTTCAAGAAAATGATCTTCTTGAAAAGAGTTATTTGATGGTGTTTGATTACCATAAATACATTATAAGTAAATCCTATTGCTTCAAGAAACTAAATAACTTTTTTCATGAAAAATATCTTTACTTTAATTTTTTTCTTATTTTCTTCAACTAATACTTATGCATTAACTTACTAATATTTAGTTACTCCAGAGATCCATTTTATCAAAATATTCTATGATCTGTTAATAGTATTATTAATCTTTAATAAAGTATGATTTAGGTATAATATCTTTTCACCAATCAAT
Organism: Solanum piurae; assembly: GCA_029582685.1. NCBI lineage: Eukaryota > Viridiplantae > Streptophyta > Magnoliopsida > Solanales > Solanaceae > Solanum > Solanum piurae. The sequence continues at coordinate 2,135 of JAJOOO010012725.1, forward strand.
ATACTAAAATATTACTAATGTTACATTTAACGTAATAAATTCACCTTTTCTTTTGATATTATTAAAAATAACTCTATTTAGAAAATATAGGCAATCAAATATTTGTGAGCATTATATATTTTGGAGTAAATGAAAATGAAAATCGAGGCAAAAAGTTAAACGTGATATGATGATAAAGATGTTATTTTGTAAATGTTTAAATCTTTAATGAGGAATTGAACAGTTGAATTTCAAAAATAACATCTGTTGTATTTTTTTATGTTGATAATTACAGCTGGACAAAAGAAGTTTATGAAGCAAGTTATTGAAGCCATCGATCCTAAAAAAAAATCAGTTCGTTGGAAAGTCATTGAAGGAGACGTGCTAGAGATGTATAGTTCTTTTACTATTGTAACATCTCATGAACCTCAGTGGACTATATGGACATTTGAATATGAAAAAAAAACTGAAGACATTCTAGAGCCCCTCAGTTTAGTTGGTCAAATCCTTAATATAATCAAGGATATGGAGGGTCACCTTCTCAAAAATTAGAAGATCTATGTTTTTATATATATATATATAGATATATATGTGTGTGCACGCATGTGTGTTTATATGCATGAACATATCTATGTGTATTGGTGTTTTTATGATGAATAATTTGCACTATTGGCTACTTCAGCTAGCATGTGAAATAAATAATGTAATATTTGAATAATATATTTTATCTGTCAATCTCCTTTTATGGATATATTTCCAATGGATAGTATATGTAAGATATTTTGAGTTTTTTTTATAATAAATCAAGCCCTTATTTATTATTTTAAAGCTTTAAAAAATTATGTTTTGAGACCTTGTCTTAATCAACAATATCATTTGTGATTTCTTCACAACGTTTGAGTTGGGAATAGAGGAACTCAGATGAGTTTCAAAATTATTTTGGAACTCCGTAATATTCAAAATTTTAACTAGTACAATTATTTATCACAATTGAAGTCCATGTAGCGTGATCACAATGAAAGAGATGCTTTGTAGTCTAAATGGTTATTTATTTGATGGTGAGTATGAGCAAAATTTAATTTTAAAGTGTCAAGATGAGTATATGTACGTTGTATCAGTCACTTTAACCACTTAGTTTTTTATCAATAAAAAGGACGACTATGGTTACAGTTCTTATATATGGAAACTCCAATAAATGTTTACTATAAGTTCATTCACGAGTGTTCTTTCTGCAAAACAAGCGAATCAATAAGTCTCCAAAAGCCTAATGGCCAAATGAAGAAAATACCCCCCCAAGTCCTTCTTAGGCACTTGAATGTCGAATTAATTTATTCATGTATCAAAAGTGTAAAGTTAACTATCTCCTCTAGGCCTCAAGTTATTAGATGGTTGTTGGTATCACATTCCTGTTAATGAACTTTTTTCCTAATCTCTACCTCAATGGTCAAGTAGGTCAGTTGTCAATCATCTTTAAAGAAAGAGTTAAGTATGAACGGAACTTAATACACAATGATCACCATTTTATAAATGAATATTTGACTGTACATAATTCACTATCATTATTCCTAACCTAAGTTCCATAACCATAGTTATTACTTAATCTATTGATAACTAATGAAAGATAATAAATATAATAAATTAAACTATCACAACCTAAACCATTATTAAAGGGCACCCACACTAAACAGTCATGACCCGATTTCTCAAGTCATGATGATACCTACTATAACCCACTAGTAAATAAGCCAACTCGTAACCTATAACATCAAGTAATAGATATAAGGGTAGAAACAAAGCAAAAGCGATAATTTAACTACAAAAATAGGAGAACAAACGAAAGCAAACCAAAACATATGTACACAATAAGATCCCTCCTAGAACCTGTAAGTCACAAGTACAAAGCTTCTAATATAAAAAGAGTAGAAGTACTAAAATTGGATCCAAAATAGAAGGCTTGTCGCAATATACAAAAGACGAACAAACATAATATAGATAGAGACAGGTATGTCCAGGACACAATGTGTTCACGCACGCATCTGAACTAAAGCTGCAACTAGCTCGAATATCAATGCTAGTAGTTGGTGCTCAGATCTGCATCACAAAATTGATGCAGAGTGTTATGAATACCAATACAACATGAATTCAGCATGCATCAAAGACCGACTGAGCAAGAGAAGTAAAAGAAATATGAATTCGAGAAATAAACATAAACAAAGGTAAAAGCAACTTAACGCTAAATGAAATATACACGAGTGTACTAAGAAAATAAAAAAAGAAAGTACAACTAACTAAGCCTAACTAGGCCACCGTAAACCCAAAAGGTACATTCAGGTGCAAGTTTTAGTAAAACCCCGAATGGACCCCCATAAGCACGACTAGTACACATTATAGATATAACTACTAAGAAAAAGTCATGGTGAGTCCAGAGTTGAAGGGTGCATAGCCCGGGCCTCAAACAACGAATAGATCTCCCAAAAGAACTATATATAGAGGATACAACCCTGATCTCTAACCGCGGATAGGCCTCCAAGTAACCAAGATCAAGACGATAGATATCAACTCCGTAGAGGATAATGATTATGAATAATGGTTGTGGCTGAAGATCAAATATCCAGACCTTTAATCTGTGATCAAGTATATATAAATCAACTTTGTAGAGGATAGTGGGCAGCATGACCAGACCTTTAAACATCGACTATAATAGTTGTCGAAAGATCCCATATCAACTCGTAATCACAAGACAACGTGGAATTACACCCCCTCCAAGGTAATCAATACAATATTCCAAGCTCGAACAACCTCTAGTCCCAAGTTGCTAAGCAAAGCTCGATATCTCAACTGTAATAACGAAGCCATAGAAAGTGGGAGAATGGATAGAAGCTTACCAATACTAAGTCAACACCTAATCTAAGGCTCATTCTATTTGAACCAAGTGTCACGCCTCGATCCCACACCCTGCACATGGCCGGCACTCGAGAACCATTGTTGGTCCCCAAGCGAACCCTCATCCTGGCTGACTACAAGAGGAAAATTAACTCGAGGATACATAAACATCAAACTGAAAGAAATGTTAAATCAACAGTGTACTAAATATCAAAACACTTTGAATATACTGAGTATTAAACATAAGTTTTAAAGAAAACCTCTGGAAATGAAAGACTCTCCAAAAGTGTCTATCTATGAAGCCTCTACTATACAAAGATTAGTGTTGGGACAAGACCCACGACTCCTCAAAAGAACTACTACTAACAACTCATAAAATTAGAGGACTCCTGAAGGAAGAAAGTCTCACTCAAAAACTGACGAGCAGATGAAATGATCTCAACAGACTATTTTTGAGGATCCTAAGAACTTGTATCTGTATCATTAAAAGATGTGGGTCGAATGACATCAGTACATTGATTGTACAAGTACGTAATATAGTTGAATAACAAATAACTGAATGATAGGACTACAATATATATATAAATATATACTCAACTGAATGTAAAGAAATAAAAGAGGGAATCATTAAAACTTTACAAAATACTTACTCATCTCTGAACTCAACATATTAATTGATATAATAAAAATATACTTTTGAATCTATTTGTGAGATTCTCTAATCGACAACCATCACTATGAGCTTCGTGATGATACAATATCTCGCCCACGCTACCAGAACTATCTTATACCGTGTCGGGGGTATAGTACCTCTCAACTAAGTGGATCCACTAAGAAATAAAGATTCATCTAAAAAGTATGATTCTTTACCCATATTGGCATACGTAGTTTATGAGAATTTTGAGTTTTCTAAACTCATCCCCATATCGGTGCTCCATACTACTTCCAATATTATATATGCTCATGCTCAAATGTATAAAACATACGCTTTCTCTAGTTTAAGATAATTGCTCAAACTATACTCTTAAAAGAGGTAACTGCTCTGAAATATCTCTGAACTCATAAACTCATTTAGAAATTAATGTTTTTTTTCTCAAAATAATACTCTCTTTATTCATGTAAAAATGAAACATTTGGGAAATACTTAGTTTCTTTTTACTCTCTCTTAAACTCCTCTTTACTTCCTCAAAAACATAGTTTAAAACACAATTTTTTCCTTTAAAAGATTCTTAAAACTTATAACTCAAAATAAGATTCATGCTGAAATATAGACATGAACGAATCAACTCAAGGATCTCAATAACAATACATAAAACTTAATACTCATAACTCAAGAACTCATAACTCAATGATACTACTCATCTCAACAATACTCAATTCATAAGGTTCATGCTGAAATATAAACATGAACAAATCAACTCAAAAATCTCAATGCATAACATATAGCAATTCAATAATTAGGAATAAATTTTCAAAAAAGAATCAGGAACTCAAGAACTCAAAATCAACTCATCTCAAAAATACTAAATCTAAGGATAGAACTCTAGATTACTCTTTTACTTATTTGAAATTAGATGTAGGGTGTGAGGACAAACTAGTCCAACACTATGATAACCTTACATACCTGGAAGGATAAAGTTCTTGAAGAATATTGAAGAAGAACTTGATTAGAAGCTTTGAAACTGTAGCTTGAAGGAGAACAATCAAGAAAACCTTTCTTGAGATTCTTGAATTAGTTTCTTGAAAACATTATGGCAAAGAGTTAGGATTTTCATTATTGATTCATAATTGTATAAATAAATTTGATTTGGAAAGAATTAAATTCTTTGAGAAGGACTTACCTTGAAGAAGAATCTTGAAAAACATTTGAAAACTCTTGAATGGAAGTCTTATGCTTTGATATTTCCTTAGGGTTTGAGAGAGAAGAGAATGAGGAATTAAGAGATGAAAACCTGATTGTTTTGGGCCTTTAACTAGTCAAGAAATTCGTTTAGGGTTTTCTTAGGGTGAGAAGACAAAAAGACCATTTTTAATGTTTTTCCGTCGGCTAATTCGTCACTGCACTGTATCAGGTTACTAAAATGGTCACAACTTTTTACTCAAAACTAAGATTGTTGCAAAATTGGTGGTGTTGGAAAAAAGATTCAAATACTTTTAATTTGGTAGGTTATGGGCCATGTAACTCTTTAAATTCTAAGAAATATGGTCGTTTGAAGTTGACCCAAGTAGAATCTTACATCAAAACTTAATCGGTATGGAAGCTTTCAGTTCAACTTTGTGCTAGGGGATTTTTGTGACCTTAAGTCTTATCAAAATCCATTTGAACACCAAATAAATGACCTTTACACATATGAGTAATTTCAGAATCACTGGATACGATTTTACATACAAATGAAGAATAGTTCGGATCTTGACTTAAAAATAATTTTTTTTTGGGGTGTTACGCCAAGTCTGCTACACCAGCCTATAGGGATATAAACCATCCCAAACTCGTCGGAACAAAGAGCTAAGGCCAAACGGCTCTATATATCATAAGTCTATGGAAAAAAGTAGTCTAAACTTAGACTAAGGCCAAACATGCTCAAATCAATCAACAATAACAACAACAAAGGCACACCACAAGGTAAGGATGATCACAATTACCCACCGACATCCTTCTAGTCCTAAAAATCCCGATAAAAGCCTAAAGTAAAGTTGTCACGATCGTGGCCCAATGCAAAGTTGACCCTCACGATCGTAAAGGCTAAACCTCGCGATCCCAATGACCAAGGAGTGTCAACGCGGGTCAACTCTCCATTGCGATCGTGATGACCAAGGAAGCCACACTTTGGTTATCACGAAGCACAAAGAATAAGGCATTCACAATTGTAGCAAAGGTCCCGCAAATGCGAAGGGTAATTTGACCATGCACCAACTATTGCATATAAGGTGGTTTTTGGCAAGTCCAAATCGTCCGACAACATGCTCAAGATTCATTTAGAACGCCATGCATGCAAATAAGGTATGCTACCCCACCAAATTTGGTATTGCAGACTCAAAGGAGCAATCAAAACTTACATTCGAGATTGTTTCGACAAAAGTGGGTGCTACACCCAAACTCTATTTTTAGCCAAAATCCATAGGAGGCATGGAATTAGCTTAGGAGCCTCGAGATCTACATGATGGGTTTTTCTAGACCAAACTCGACATTCCGGAGTTAACCGCACTGATAGAATACTCATACATGCACGTTTACCAAGAATATTAACCAAAGTCAATCTTTGGCCAAAACTTTAAAGCTAAAATACCCAATGACTCAAACTCACAACGGAATCCTCAAAGTTTGGGCCAACCATGCAACTAGCCCGGAATGACCCTTCCAAAACCAATAGAATCATCAAAATTGCATTTTGAGGCCATCTTCCTAAATCTTTTACCAAAATCAACTGTTCAAGTTTCAAAATCTCGAAAATACAAAAACTTGCATATAAACCTAATGAATGACTAGGTTACCGAGCTATTAGTCCCATCAAGTCAAATATGACATGGGGTCGCTATAGAAACACTCTAAACGATGGAAGGACGACATTTACACAGAAATTACCTAGAGAGTCATTACAATATCCACTACTAAAAAGGGCTTTCCTTTATGAAAGTAAGAGTCAATAAGTTTCTGAAGGATAAAACAAGATGGGAAACTACTCTCGCATCTCATGCTCGATCTCCTAGGTAGCTTTCTCAATTGGATGATGCCTCTAATGGAGCTTCACCATAGAAATGTCTCTTAAATGAAACCATCATACATCTCTATCTAGAATAGCAGTTGGCTCCTCCATAAAATTCAAATGCTCATCCAACTCAACCACATCATACTGGAGCACATGAGAGTCATCAGGAACATATCGGCGTAACATCGAGACATAAAAATGTGGATAGCTAAAAATGCTGGAGGTAGGGCCAACTCATAAGCAACACTGCGAATTGTCTGTAGGATCTCAAAAATCCCAATATACATAGGACTAAGCTTGCTCCACCTCACAAACCTCATCACACCCTTTATTGGAGACACATGGAGTAATACTCGATCAACAGCTGCAAACCTCAAAGGTCGATGCCTATGATCGGTGTAACTTTTGTGCCTACTTTATAAAGTCCTGTGCCTATCCTGAATCACATGCACCTCACCTAAGGCCTCCTAGAGAAAATAGTAACCACATGGCCTAAGCTCCAAATACTTAAACCAACAAACAAAGAGCGACAACGCGTACCAAATAAGGCCTTGAATGGGGCCATTTGAATGCTAGAGTGGTAGTTGTTATTGTACACAAACTCTACCAAAGGCAATAATTGGTCCCAATGACCTCAAAACTTCAAAACATCGGCATGCACATATCCTTAAGAACATGAATAGTACTCTCTAATGAAATATTATTTTGCATGTTGAATGCTATTATAAGGTCAAAACGAGTCCCTAAATCATCCTGAATGTTCCTCTAAAAGTTTAAACTAAACTGAGAACCTATATCTGAGATAATAGACAAAGGCACACCCTGAAGACTAACCAACTACAGAATATTAATATGACCCAACTCGACACCAAATAAATACTGAATGGGGAGAAAGTGTGCTAACTTGGTCAATCGATCAACGGTGACCCAAATAATGTCAACACATCTAGAAGTCCAAGGTAAACCCACAACAAAGTCTATAGTGATGTGATCTTACTTCTACTCCATAATGTGTAATCTCTGAAACTCACAACTATGCCTAAAATGTTCGGTCGTCACCTGTTAGAAACACAGTTAATGGGACACATAGTCTACAATATCTCTCCTCATACTACTCTAGCAATAGTGCTGCCTAAAATTCTGATACATCTTCGTGGTGCCTGAATGGATAGAATATCTAGAATCATGGGCCTTGCAAAGGATCAACTAAATCAAATCTCTAACCCTCGGAACATAGATACATCTAGCAAAATTTGGAAACTCCATCTGAATCTAAAGTAGCATGTCCGTCATCAAGCTCTAACACCTGGTCTCGAAGAGACACAAAGGTCTCATCCTCAAAGTGGCAACCACAAATCTACTTCAACAAAGATGACTAAATTGTTACATAGTTGAACACACGACTAGAATCTAAAATATCCAACTGAATCATCATATTGACTAAGAACTGAATGTCCAAAGACAAAGGTCACTCCACAAAAGACAAGAAGTCTAGACTACATATACTCACCACCTTCCGGCTTAAGGCATCGGCTACTACATCGCCTTGCATGGATGGTACAAAATAGAGAGTTCATAGTCCTTCAAGAGCTCAATCTAATTGTGCTACCTCAAATTAAGGTTCCTATGGCTAATGTATTAAAGACTCATGTGAATAGTGTAAATCTCACAACAAACTTCATACATGTATTGCCTTTATATCTGAAGTGCAAAAACTACCGCCGCCAACTCCAAGTCATAAGTGGGGTAGTTGCGCTCATGCAAATTAAGCTCACTCGATGCATAATCTATAACCCAGTCCCACTACATTAATATAAAACCCAAACCAATGTCGTATGTGTCATAATACACCATGAATACCTCACCCTCAACTGGAAGAGTCAATATATGAGTTATAGTAAGAAACTCCTCCGGCTTCTGAGAGCTCAACTCACACTCCTCAGACCACTCAAATGGACCATCAAGATGAGTCAACCAAGTCAAAGATGTTGCAATGTAGAGAAACCCTCCATGAACCATCTATAGTAGCCCACTAATCTGACGAAGTTCCAAATGTCAGTAATCAAAGTCGGTCTAGCCTAATCATGAATAGCCTTAATATTTACGAAATCTACCATGATTCCTTCCTTGGACACCATGTGCCCCAATAAAACTACAGATTCAAGCCAAAACTCACACTTTGAGAACTTGGCATAAAGCCACTAATCTTTCTAAGTCAAGAGCACTATCCTCAAATATTGCTCATGCTTTCTCTGCTCTACGAATATATATATATATATTAGAATATCATTAATGAACACTATGAAAAATGAATCTTGATAAGGCTTGAGCACCTACATCATGAAGTCCATAAAGGAGGTAGTGGCATTAGTCAATCTAAAAGACATGAAAAGGAACTCATAGTGGCCATAACGAGTCCTAAATGTTTTCTTAGGGATGCATGTTACCCTAATCCTTTAGAGATTTATGGATGAATGATATGAAGAGGATCGGTTGTGAAATCGAATTCTTTAAATGGTTTGAAATGACTGGCAGGATTGAAAATTCTACTGAGTCATTACAGGTTATCATTAATAAGTGGTATACTTCCAATAAAGTTGTTGAATCTATTACCCCTCCTCTTGAAGGAATTAACATCCCTGTTGCAGGAACGGTGATTAAGGCTTCTCCTTTTAAAGAAAAGAGTGATAAGACTAGCACTATTCTCACTACTGTAGATATTGACCGAGTAGTAGAATAAAACAACTACTCTAACCAAATTCTTCATGTCATCTCTAGACAAATATAAGACACTAAACCCACTCTTAGTAGAAGACCAACTCCGGCATCTACTTCATCCAACCATAATATCGAACCTAACCCAGGATTCAAACTCCCAAAATTTTCCAAAGAAAAATTCCCTTAATTATCTGACACCTTTGAAATCTCAGGAAAAATCATTGATAAAATCAATGAAAAACTTAACAATTTCAAAGTTTCCACAAAAGAAGACAAAACCCCCAAAATGGTTTCTACCCTTCAGGAGAAATCCATCCTACTTCAAAAGCTATCCAATGGTCGTTTTCATAACATGAAAAATTACCATAGCAAACCCTCCTTCCCAGATCTGCAGTATGAAGAAAATGCATTCTTATCTACTTCCTCTCATGAAGGAAGAAGCATTACTGAATGGAATATTGATGGACTTGCAGAACATCAAATATACAAAAAACTCCATGAAATGGGAGTTGCAATCACTGCTTATAAAATGCGAGGATCTACAGATAAAGAAGCTGCTACTATGATTGCTGCAGGTTTCACCGGTATGCTAAAACATTGGTGGGATAACTATTGCAATGATGAGACTAAGCTTCTTATCCTCAATGCTACAGCAACAGAGACAGTTGTTAAGATTGAAGGAAACACACAGTCTACTTCCTATGTTACCAAAGAAGATGCCTGTGCCACTATCCTTTATCATATCGCCAAAAATTTCATAGGCGAACCAAAACCTTTTCAAGATAGGAGGCTTCAAATCCTTAATAACCTCAACTGTCCAAATCTAGACGGTTTCATTCTTTACAAACATGCCTTTCTAAGCAAGGTCATGCTTCGACCAGATTGTCATTTGGATTTTTTGGAAGGAACGCTTCATTAGTGGACTACCTCTTCTTTTCGCAGACAAAGTAAGGACTAAAATCCAAGATAGAAATGATGGTAGTATTCCTTACAACAGCCTGACCTATGGTGACTTGGTGAGCACCATCAATATTGTAGGACTTGAACTCTGCACAGATAATAAGTTTAAAAATCAGCTTAAGAAAGAACAATCCTCTTCTAAAAGAGAACTTGGAAGTTTTTGTAGAGACTTTGGTTTTATAACCCCCCCCCCCTAGATAAGGTGAAAAAGGATAAAAGAGAGAAGTCTCACAAGAAAAGATCTCGAAGAAGAGATGATTCTACCCAAGCCTAGGAAGAAGAAATCCAGGTCAAGGAAACCTAAGGATGCCAAAATAGATGTATGTTGGACATGTGGCAAGACGGGCCATAAGGCTAATGAATGTCGTTCGAAAACCAAGAAAAAGAAGATTAATCTTCTTAATATGGATGAAGACACTAAGAGTAAGCTTCTTGCTATACTTGATGAACCTTTTTCTGAATCTTCAGGTACCTCTGATGAATACAGTGATGACGAAGATATTGATCTAGATTACGAGTCAGATGCAAGCCAGTCAGAAAAAGATTGCACTTGTACTGAAGCTTTTTGCACTTGTGACAGTACACCCCAAACTATTCGAGTACTCTCAGATCACTCTAAAGAAGCTCCTTTTGATGTCATTCAGCATATAGCTGATGATGAGGCTAGAAATAAATTTCTTCTAGAACTCAAAAACATCATTCTCAACACGGACAAACCAAAATCCCGTCCAGTTGTTGAACCTTTCAGCATGAAACAAATCATGAGTCGCTCAGATAGTCATTCTGAACCCTCCATATCCGATCTTTGTAGAGAAGTATCTAATCTCAAAGAAGAAATTAGGGATATCAAATATCGACTCGGAAAAGTCGAAATGGATGTTCTTACAGACCAGGTCCTCAAGAAGGACACTCTACAAGAACCAGATTCAGACCAAGAGTCTACACAGAACAATGACATTGACTCAATCAATATTGATCATATTGAACCTCATATTACCAATACAGGCAACGATACTTCCACTTCGGTAGCTCCAGGTATAACGGTAATATCGTCAATAAGACCTCAGAGTCATCATATCCCTATTAAATTTTTTATTAATAAACATTTTGTTATTAACAAAATTTCTTTGCTTGACAGTGGTGCAGATCGTAACTGCATAGTAAAAGGTATTATTCCTACTAAGTATTTGCAAAAAAGTACTTCAAAATTATACTCTGCTACAGGAGAACTTTTGAAAATTAACTATAAGCTTTCTAAAGCTCATATTTGCAATAATGGTATTTGTTTAACAAATGATTTTGTGATAACCGAAGATATCAATGAAGATATTATTCTTGGAATACCTTTTATCACTCAGATAAAACCTTATTTTACTGATTTAGATGGTATTAATACTACTATTCTTGGAAAAGATTTTCATTTTCCATTTGTAAAAACTCTTTCTCAAGATGAAAGTAATTTCATTAGGGACAATACTGTTTTCCGTATTAATAACCTTTCACAGCATATCACCTTTTTAAAAGATGAAATTCGTGTTAAGAAAATTGAACAAATTTTAAAAACCCCGGAGATGGTTAATAAGATAGCCAATCTTCAGAAAAGATTTGAAGAAGAAATATGTTCTGATTTTCCAAATGCTTTTTGGGAACGCAAAAAACATATTGTTGACTTACCATACATTGAGGGATTCAATGAACAAACTATTACCACTAAGGCAAGGCCCATTCAAATGAATCACGAGATGATGGAATTTTGCAAGAAAGAGATTGACACTCTTTTAAAGAACAAGATTATCAGAGTTTCTAAATCACCTTGGAGTTGTTCTGCTTTCTATGTTAATAAAAACGCAGAGAAAGAAAGAGGAGCACCAAGACTGGTAATCAACTATTAACCTTTAAACTCTGTTTTAAAATGGATCAGGTATCCTATACCTAACAAATGAAACCTTTTGAAAAGGACTTTTAAAGCTAATGTCTATAGCAAGTTTGATATGAAATCAGGGTTTTGGCAAATCCAGGTTTCAGAAAAAGATAAATACAAAACTTCTTTCAACGTCCCGTTTGGACAGTATGAATGGAATGTAATGCCTCTCGGGCTTAAGAATGCCCCATCTGAATTCCAAAATATCATGAATTCCATATTTAATGATTATTCTTATATGTCAATTGTTTATATTGATGATGTGCTAATCTTTTCAGAAAACATTGATTCTCATTT
>JAJOOO010012726.1:0-13666 GCA_029582685.1 Solanum piurae
ATGCTCAGTTGATATCAATTTCCCCATTTAGATTTGCACCAGAAAAATTGGAGGAATTGAAATAAATAATAGAAAGATATATTAGAGAAGGGTTTCATAAGGCCAAGTGCATCACCAAGCATTGCACCTAGGTTATTTGTGCAGAAGAAAGATGACTCATTGAAAAAGTGTATAGACAACCAAAAATTGAATAAGGTGACTATAGAGAACAAATATCCACTACGAAGGACTGATGGGCTTTTTGACCAACTATATGATGTCGGATGCTTCCCAAAGATTGATTTACATTTAGGGTACCACTATGTACTTGTTCGAGGGAGTAATATTCCAAAGACAACCTTTAGTATTAAATATGACTATTTTGAGTTTCTTGTAATGTCTTTCAGATTTGCGAATGACCCAACAATATTTATGAAACTGATGATTAATAGATCCATGTCATTTTAGACTTGTTTGTAATTGTATTAGTTAATGATATTCTGATACATTCTCATTCAGAGGCAAAGCATAAGGATCATCTCTAAGTAGTGCTTCTGTTACCCTAAGGTTAGAGATTGTATGCCAAATTCACAAAAAAATAAAAAATATATATATATAGGCTTAAGTCATTTGCGGCCCCTTAAAGTTATCCACATAATTCATTTAGACACTTCAACTAGAACTAGTACTAATTGAATACTTTTATTGTTCAGAATAAGTACCTATTTGACACTTTTCGCTGACATGGCAAGGAAGGTGTAATACATATCCATTCAGTGCGTCAACGTATTTTTTTTTAAAAAAAAATCTTTCTCTTCTTCCTTAGCCATAACTTCTTCCAAAACCAGTACCATCTTCGCCGTTGCCGCAGATGTTGCCACCACCACCTTTCACCCTTTCCTTTTCTCATGCCTCTTCTTTCTCTCCCTCCTTCTCACCTTTATCGTATTCAACTGAGGAAACCCCATTACAATTTCCTTCTCCATTTTCTTTAAATTTGCTGGATATTGTTATCTTATTTATCGGAAAAAATAGAAACTCATACAATGACTACTCTGTTTCTTCTTCCATTTTTTTTCTTATTGAAAAATATATGTAACAAATCATATTTATAATAAAAAATGAATCACCTCTCCTTCCTCATTTCTCTGTGTATTGCTTAGATGATTATGTAGTCATGATTTTATTGATATCTAAAATTATAAATGGTTCATATTTTGTAGGTTCATGTATTGATTAATGTTTATGTATATGTAATTTTCTATTTTCAACATTAAAAAAAATAGATCTGAAAAAAATTAGTGGATTAAGAGGATTTGAAGGTGATGACGGCTATGGTGGAGGACAGGGCTATGATGACGACGACTATGGTTGATAGTAAATATGTCTCTACTTCATAGATATTCTCAATGCATCATTGGACATTGCAACAAGTTGCTTGATCTGTAGCTGGGTAGATGGCAACTTCAATTTTTTCTTTTTTCTTTTTTTCCCCATAAAAATGCCACATGTATGTCATTGATTTGTCAATTTTCCACTTCATTGCGAGTGTATTACACACATTTCATACTTTTCGCTGATTGTCAAAAAAATGTTCAAAAGGTTCAAATCCAAATTAGTAGAGGTGTTCAATAGGTACAAATCATACTAGGTGTTCAAAAAAGTATTTATCTATCTATGTCCTCAATTGCGGCCTTGTCGGCCACCTAGTACTTTATTAGTTTTGGCTTGTCTACCTTTGCCTATATGATTTGTTGTTATTTAGGTTATGACCTTAATCGTCTAGGCTTAGTATTTTAGATGTTATGATGCCCGACCTTCTAGGCCCACAATTGGGCAAGTTAGTATGTTTCAGTGGCTAACAGTCGAGTGCCATTCATGCCTCCCCTATTTTAGGGCTTGATAGGTTATGAATCTTATTGGGTGGTTGTTGATAGATTGACCAAGTGCACTTATTTCATCTCTGTTTGCGTGAAGTATACAATATAGAGCATCATAGTGGTATTCGAACTGCACATAAAATTCTGCAGTGTGGGTATTACTGGCCCATGGTTCACCAACGACAAAATTATCATTTTGGTATTCAGATGGCCCCATTTGAGGTGTTGTATGGCAGATGGTATAAATCTCCAATCAGATGGTACAATTAAGTTTAGATGGATTCATTGGATACAAACTTTCTTTGAGATGCTATGGAGCAAGTTCGTATGTTCTAGGTAGAGTGTTGGCAGCCTAGAGTCGATAGAAGAATCATGTGAATTGGAGAGTTTGAGCTCTAGTGTTCATGGAAGGTGATCATGTTTGGCTCTGACTATCACCTACGAAGGGTGTGATGAGGTTTGATAAGAAGGACAAGCTTAGCCTTAGATTCATCGAACCCTTTAAGATTTTAAGTTGTGTGAGAAAGTTTTTCTATAAGTTGGCCTTGCCACCTAGCTTGTCAGCTGTGCATTCTGCATTTCATGTCTCCATGCTTCAAAAATATGTGTCGGATGAGTCCCATGTACCTTCTCTTAATTTAGTTGAGTTGGGTCCAAACATATCTTTTGAGGAGGAGCCTATAGCCATTTTTGATAAGTAGGTCCGGAAGCTTAGGACCAAAGATATTGTTTCGGTGAAGGTGCAATGGAAACATCGTTTAGTTGGTGAGGTGACATAGGAGAGTCAAATATGTGTGTCTAATATCCTCATCTTTCTAGTTTTCAGGTACTTTCTTTTGCTTTATGTTCAAGGACGTACATAATTTTTAGTGGTGGTTAATGTAATGACCTATTCGGGCATTTTTAAAAGTTTCATGAATTACAATTTTGCCCCTCCCTATATCGACCTTGAGTCTTTTATGTTTGAGTTTCAGAAGTTTGTTTCAATATTTTTGTTTAAAGTTGAGAATTTTGTAAGTTATGATTTTTAAAGGCTTAAGTTGCTTAAGAGTGGTTTTTGGTGTGTTTTGGACTTTTAGTGTCCGAATGAAATTTCGCCAATTCCATCAGTCCCGTAAAGTGGAATCTGATAAATGAGAATTGCCGATTTTATATTTTGAGTCTTTTTAGGAATTTTAGGTTCAAAGTTGTGAATTTGTTGAATTTTAGCCTTTGGGTTGACTTTGGTCAACATTTCGGGGTACGGATGCTTAGATCGGAAATCCGAGAGTTCCATTGGATTTGGGGAATTTTTTTTGGCCTAGGTGAGGTATAAGTTAATTGTTGTGAGGATCTAAGCTTGTTTTAGCCTTTTTAGGTATTCAGTTAGTTTCTTCTAATTTTCACGAATATCAGGTCAAGAAGACCTCAGATTCGTGTTTTGAGGATTCCATTGAGTCCAGAAGGTTCAGAGCATTTGATTTTTCTATATGGCGTATGTGCACGGGGTTCCGAACAAATTCTGAGGGTCTTTTGAGTTTGATCATTGGCTGATTTTTCTTATGCTATATTCTGGTGCACCATCTGCGGTCACAGAACTTGTGGCCGCATTCACAGAGGGGAGGGGGTGACGACCCCACATTCATGGTAGGTCAAGGCGTTGACCTCTCTTTAACTAAGTTTTGATAGTGTTTGCAGGAGGTCAAGGCGTGACCTCCACATTTGCAGGACACATAAGGCATCCGCGGAGGTGCAACAAATTAAATCTCTTGTTCGTGGGTAAGGGTTCACCTTTGCGGAGGACCCCTGACAATGTTTAAACCCAAATTTTAGAGTTTCTTCCCCATTTTTCATTTTTGGAGCTTTAAAAACTCAGTGGAGGCGATTTCAATCATTTTTATCAAGATAAAATAATTGGGTAACATTTGTTAACCCTAAATCATTAATTACTCATTATAATTATTGAATTTATGAATTTAAATCAAAATATAGGTTGATAAATTGTGGGTTCTTCATGAAATTGAGTTTTGAAGTAAAAGTGAGTTTGTGAACTGATTTTAAGTTCTTTTTCAAAATGATTTTCACCAATGAGTTCCCAACCCTTCCATTCAAGTATTAAATTTCATATTAAAATCATATTTTAGGAATTGGGTATTGTGTTGATTGACCTAATTATCAAAGAATTGATGTGGGAAATGTTGATCAAGAAATTATTATAAATATTTGATTTATATAGATTGTGTGGCTTTGGAAGTCATTCAGAAGGAGAGGAGTTAACTCTTGGAGTGATTATTAATTGATTTAAGGCAAGTAGTCTCCTAAACCTTGTATTCTAGAAGAATTTGTGTATTCTATTTGTTGTTTGCGTGTTGGAAGTAATGGGATGATGATAAGGGTTAATTGTCCACTTGTTAAACATTAATGAATAAAAAGGGGTTGAAATGAAAAAGCTATGTGATGAATATGATGATGCGAATTGCCTTGTTGTGATCCTTATTGATTGATTAATGAAATACTTGATAACACGAATATGGACTTGAATTGCATGAATTATTGTCTCTTCCATGTGGTGTGCTATTCCTTGTATACACTTATTGTTAAACACTATGATAAGACATGTGACAATTATGATTTTGAGGTCATTTCCGATAAGTGTTATTATACCGAGGATATTGTCGCAGAGTGCTTTTACGTCGAGGTCATTTCTGGCTAGTGATTATATATAAAGCCAATTGGAAATGGTCCCAGTTAGTAATATTGTGCTGATGGAATATAGTTTCGGCGAGAGATTGATTATTATAATTTTACGTTGGAATAATTTATGTGCAGGTTGTAGTTTGAGGAGGTTTGGTTTGAGTGTAAGGCATATTCGATTTCTAGCTAGATACCTTGTTTATTAGGTTGCTTGATGGGTACCGTGTTGCTGGTACTCACCGCATGCTTCTACACTTGTGTAGGTTCAGAGCCCAGTATAGAGTGATTTCTCTTCTCTACTTTCTGAGGCTTATCAAAGGAATATTGAGAGGTAGCTACTTGTCATCCCAGCAGGACCTCATTTCCTTTCCTTTATGCTTTATTCTATTTGACAAGCAAAAATTGAAACTTGTAATTATTTTAGTTTAGTACTTTATGTATTTAGTGGCTTGTACACGTACCAACCAGAAGTTTCCGTCTTTATTTTGTTATTGTTTTATATTTGCACATTCATTTCATTTGGTTGGTTTGAGGCTTACTTGTCTTGATAGGAGTAGACAAGTGCCATCACATCCAATTTTGGGTCGTGACAAACACTAAGGTCCAAAAAATCATAACGAAATCTCTATATATCTATGAATCCTCTAAACATAACGGAGAAGTTACTAATGGGATAAGAACCTCAGTTTACCTTGAACATATAAACATAAGGTATTAGATATGTGTCAACTAAGCCCCAGAAATAGAGAGGGGCTTACCAATATCAAAAGATATTGAACCAAATGAGTGGTCTGATCACGTGTCTATGTACCCAAGTATGCATCAATGAAAATACGCACAGACCCGAAAAAAAGGATGTATGAAAAGATGAAATGGTACTGTATATAAAATGGCATAATGAAACATATGGTACCTATCAGATCAATAAAAGTAGCTAATATAGTCATAATCATGACATATAAAGTGTAAGAAATAAGGTCGTACAAACTTTCTTAAGGATACCTCTTTTATCATATTTTATTTCATTATGGGAGTAATAATGTAACCAACATAAACTACTATTTGAGGGCATAAAGAATGATCTTGTCCCAGTCAAGTAAGCCATCTCATACCTACCGAGTATGCGACATACCTGTATATATCATGTGGATCCATAACTAACCCTTACTAGGGCCATAAAAATAATTCTCCCCAATTAATGTCGACAAAAGTAGCTTTAGGCATTCATCATTTAGACTTATGACTTCAAGGTTAAATATTTAACTCCCTTATGATCATGTTATCATGGGATAGCTCATAGGCTCTTGATCATAACATTCAAGGACCATACTTCATCATTTTAATTCATATCATCATACACTGAAACAATAAATCATGTATCGCAATTTTACATTCATGAGAGACACGTAGCATATCATAATAATGAAGTTAGATAATAATAGGAAAGTATCATAAGATCTCACATTTGAGAACATTCATAACACATAGTTCTAGGGTTAAAAACATAGGAATTTCAAAAAGAACATCAACAAATCGTCAAAGAATTATCAAGAATTCATAAAGAAAATCGTGAAAGTAGTTCTCAAGATAAATATTTCTTCTTTCAATATTCATTTGTAACTTCATGTAGAAATTCTTAGAAAACTCATGGGTGAAACAATCATATAGAAGTTGAGTACATGCTTTCGATAGAAAATTTCTAATATAATAGTGACTAGGCTAAGCTTTAGATGGAAATAAGTTCCCTCTCGGGAAACTTACCCCGTTTCAAATGTGTTCCTCTCGGACATCGATTTGCCGCATGAAGACCATCCTACACCTTACCCTACTCACTCTCTCGAGCTGAGTGTTAGGATATGGAACTAGGGCTCACCCTCTCGGGCTGAATCGTATGTGGACCCACTCCTTAGGCCATCAGTCTAGTGGTCTTGGTTTCGCAACCTCCCTGTCGGGTAAGCCGAAAACACATGGGTGACTTTGTATTTGCAACTACAAACCCATTAACTTAAACCACAACCACTAGGTGAAATCACCATTAAAATACATCTAACCTACCAGTAAGCAAGACCCAACAATAATATCAACACATATTTGCTAAATCACACTCCAAGAATGGGGGTTTTTAGCCACACATAAAGAAATAACAAAATACAACTAAAATGATAGTGAAATCAAATGGGTATAAGAAATTAAACCTTGATTTAAGCAAAGGAATATGAATAGAGAAGACTCACTTCCAACTTGGGGAAGATGAACTCCTATCTTCATGTTTCCAAAACCCTCTCCAAACTTGAGAGTAAAATAAGAATAGTACTAAATCCAAAATCTGATAATAAAAATATAATACTAAATATGATACTAAGCTATAAATATCAACGAGTATTTATAGTTTTCAAAAATATGTTTTGTGGCGGATCACTCGACGACATTAGTCAAAATCGCCGATCAACTTGGTGATTCACCTTTTGGTGTAGTTCATGGACATCTTGCACCGTCCTTCGGCATCGGCTATGTGTCATTGGGCGACATAGTACTGCTTCACAGAACTATTCGGCGACACGCCAACTGCTCCCTTTTTCCACCGACTTGATCCTTTCCTTCAGGGCTCAGCACACTGGAACAAAAGGCGAAGTGAGACCCTTCGGCGATTCGCCAAGTGAACTCGGCGATCCTCAGACCTTCATTTTCTTGTTCTTTTCAGACTCTTCATTCCTTTTTGCGCCTATGTGTCCATTCTTCCACTCAAACTTCAAATACCTTAAACTTAAGCATTTTCATCAGATATTGAGATAAAAGAAGCATTTGAGGACACGATTTCTATTAAAATAAAGAACTAAATGAGTCCAATATGTGGACTCATCAACACCCCCAACGGTCATTACAAGAGAATCAATTTGATAAATGGCTAGTCACAACAAGATGCAATGAGTACACATATTGTCTATGCAACTTCATTTGGTCTCGTCGTGGCCGCACATTCATGTTTGTTCTATTGAGAGTACTATTTAGCTCATCAATATTGATCGAAATTGAAACTTAAATTGTCATTTTGGGTCTCATTGCGGTCATTTGTCCTAGCTTCTGCAGCGATGTTAGCAGCACCCATTATGTCCACGTCATGGCTCGCCAAGAAAGAGTTTATAGCCGTGTAGACTCCACGTTTCCATGAAGGAATAGTGGGATCAATGGGGACCCTTCTGCTTGAGCTCACTTTCTTACTTTCTCTCCTCTCTTTTGAAATCTTGTGCTCTTACATGTCGGGGTGGCATATCTCTCCCTGTGACCTTAGGTCTAACCATTTCTATAAAAAGACTTCGAGACAAATTTGACAATATTTCAACAGGGGCATGGGAGTCTTGGGTTCATAAGGCAGTTTCGCTGAAAATGATGCATAGATGGTATAAGGGTGTAGACAAAAGGGCGGATTAGTAGGCTTTCGGTGGGTCACCGAGTGCTCTTGGCGACGTCAGACTTACCACTAAAGGTAACAGATCAATCAATACACGCAGTTAAAAGCGAAATAGGGATGTTAGACGAAACGTCGAATAGTTTGCGAACTCGGTTTAGCTCGCCAAATTACCACACGTGTCTATTTTGAACCCATTTCTTTCAAATCCAACGATGCAACCACTGATAACGCAATGTAATTTTGTACAACACAAATTCAATGAAGACCCAACACAATTTAAGCACTCCCATAGAAAAATAATTTAACTCAAAAGCACAGTCGAGTGGGATCCCACCAATTTTGCACATATTATTGAATAATAATCGATAATTCTATGCGATTCCATCGACTTAGAGACTCAGCAGAGATTTTATACTATCAATCATTATGCAGATGAGTACAAGATTTTATAAAACAACTAAGGGGTTCGATTACCAACCTTTGATGTTGAATTAGATTGTACTGATGTGCTAGGCAGCAATGGGATCCAAATCCGTGCACTATTTGATACTTAAAATACTCTAAGCGTGCGAGAAATGTAACTACTAGGTGCAAGTGTGAGTTTTTAAAAGGGACAAAGTGAAAGAAATTGAATGAAATAGAACTTTTAAACCTGTGGCTTGTGACCATCCAGTTTCTACTGATTCGGCGATGTCAGTCGGTCTCGCCCAATCACCTTGTGATGCTCTAAACGTCTGATTTTCTCACCGAACATAACAAAGTTTTCAGTTCAGGTGGGCATTGCATTGGCGATCTACGTCGAGATCGCCAATCGAGTTGGCGATGCGCCGATGAAATTCACACTCCGCCGAATTTTACAGACCCAACCTTTAAGATGTATTAAATCAAACGGCGGGAATGATCGGTTACGCCTAACTTTTCGGCGATCCGCCAAGCGGGAATATTGCTCACCTCCATACATCTCTTCAAGAACTTTCCTCACACAATCTGTACAAATAACACACTATTATTTCATCAAGATAACAAAAGCAAGTAAGGGGTTTTGGGTTGCCTCCCAAATAGCGCCTTAGTTAACGTCGTGGAACGACGTAAGTCCTGTCTTATTCTCTGTTATTAGGGTTGGCCCTAGTGTCACTAGGTACCCCCAATATGTCATTTGGGTGGAGATGTAGCACTGCAAAACTCAGGAGTGACCTGATTAGCTGGACTGATCTATAGTGAGATCAAATCATTTGATTTAGCACTTCAATATTCTCTTTCAGTTCTTCCAACACCCTATCTTGATCGGTGATCTTTTGGAGAATGAGTTGAAGTGTGTCCTCGACACGAATTTACCCACCATCTCTAGACTTTCTTCGCTCATGAGGGGGCATATACCTCCCTTTGTTATTACGTTGAACTTCCACCTCAGAGATTTTGATGGCCCAATCATTTAGCTGAAGCGCCAGTGCGGTCAACGTGAGGTCCTTTTGGACTCTTTGGCTCATTTCAACCAATTTGCCACTACTATGCTTAGCCATGCTCATCTAAATGGACAACTCAACGAAAAACAAAACTAAAAGTAAGGTTAGTAAAACTACAACTAAGAAGAACAAAAATTCTATTGATCTAAACAATTTCAAGTAACACCACTCCCCAGCAGCGGCGTCATTTTGATGTTTATCGTGACCAACAACACTAACTACGGTTTGAGTGTCTACGATCGTCGATAATATAGTAACCTAACCGAGGGTTGGGGTAGTGTCCCAATGGAGCGGTTTTGAGAATTGATAGAAAAATAAAATCTAGTTCTAACTAGTCCTAGCTAAATAAATTAATGATTAAAAATATTGTAAATCAAAGGAGGACACAAAAGTGTCAAATATCAAATTGGGGTTTTGTCACAAGTATAGCTAAAACAGCAAAAAAAACAAGAAAATCAAGGATGGGGACGAGTTCATGGGGTGTGACCGCAATACAAGTTGAGATAAATAGTTGGGTACATGCTTTCGATAGAAAATTTGCAACATAATAGTGACTACGCTAAGCTTTAGATGGAAATAAGTTACCTCTCGGGAAACTTACCCCGTTTCAAATGAGTTCCTGTCGGACACCCATTCTCCGCATGAAGACCAGCCTATGCCTTACCCCACTCACTCTCTCAAGCTGAGTGTTAGGATATGGGACTAGGGCTCACCCTCTTGGTCTGAACCTCATGTGGACCCACTTCTTAGGCCATCAGTCTAGTGGTCTTGGTTTCGCGACCTCCCTCTCGGGAAAGCCGAAAACACATGGGTGGCTTTGTATTTGTAACTACAAACCCATTAACTTAAACCACAACCACTAGGTGAAATTGCCATTAAAATACATCTAACCTACCAGCAAGCAAGACCCAATAATAATATCAACACATATTTGCTAAATCACACCCCAAGAATTGGGGTTTTTAGCCACACATCAAGAAATAACAAAATAAACCTAAAATGATACTGAAATGAAATGGTATAAGAAATTAAACCTTGATTTAAGCAGAGGAAGATGAATAGAGAAGACCCAGTTCCAACTTGGGGAAGATGAACTCATTTCATAAAGTTTGCAAAACCCTCGCCAAACTTGAGAGTAAAAACTAAATCCAAAATCTGATAATTAAAATATAATACTAAAATCTGATACTAAGCTATAAAGCTCAATGAGTATTTATAGTTTTCAAAAATATGTGCTATGGCGGATCACTCGGCGATTCGCCTTTTGGTGTAGTTCATCGCCATCTTGCACTGTCCTGCAGGATCGGCTCTGTTTCATTGGGCGACATAGTACTGCCTCGCAGAACTATTCGACGACACACCGATTGCTCCCTTTTTCCGCCGACTTGATCCTTTCCTTCAGGGCTCTGCACACTGGAACAAAAGGCAAAGTGAGACCCTTCGGCGATTCGCCAAGTGAACTCGGCGATCCTCAGATCTTCATTTTCTTGTTCTTTTCAGACGCTTCATTCCTTTTTGCGCCTAAGTGTCCATTCTTCAACTCAAACTTCAAATACCTTAAACTTAAACATTTTCATCAGATATTGAGATAAAAAAAGCATTTGAGGACACGATTTCTATTAAATTAAAGAACTAAATGAGTCCAATATGTGGACTCATCAACACCCCCAACGGTCATTACAAGAGAATCAATTTGATAAATGGCTAGTCACAACAAGATGCAACGAGTACACATATTGTCTATGCAACTTCATTTGGTCTCGTCGTGGCCGCACATTCATGTTTGTTCTATTGAGAGTACTATTTAGCTCATCAATATTGATCGAAACTAAGACTTAAATTTTACAAAAGAACAACAACTTTCAACACAAGCGGTGCCAAAAAAATTCAAAAAATATAGATTTTTCGGAAGGGTCAAAATCATTTTTATAATTTAAAACCAAAAGGAAGCCATGAGCTCAAACATCCATAAAAATTAGTATTTCATATAATTAAAAATAGACAACCCAACTAAAACACAAATAACCATATCAAGCAAACAAGGTAAGCCTCACCTCACCACAATAAAATATGCTTGTCCTCAAATGCAAGTAATAAGTATCCAACACTTAAAGTAAAGAAAGAACAGAGAAAGAGGTAACGAGGGGATCCTGTCTATATGCTTGCTTCATCTGTCGGGGAATTATTGCTTCAAGGTGTACCCTCAGTATGGAATCCAGGTCTTGTGGATCAATGAAGAATTGGGGATCCTCCCGACCATAATAAATTAGTTGATAGAGAGAGGAAATCTGGTCACGAGTTGAAAAACAAAACTCTGTTTCCAGGAAATTGCGCACCATGACCTCGTGATGCATTAAGCATGAAATTTGACAATGGTCCCCGAATTGTCATTTTGGGTCTCATTGCGATCATTTGTCCTAGCTTCTGCAGCGATGTTAGCAGCACCCATTATGTCCACATCATGGCTCCCCAAGAAAGAGTTTATAGCCGTGTATACTCCACATTTCCATGAGGGAATAGTGGGATCAATGGGGACCCTTCTGCTTGAGCTCACTTTCTTACTTTCTCTCCTCTATTTTGCCAATTCTGTTACCTTTTTGTTTCTTTTGAAATCTCGTTCTCTTACATGTTGGGGTGGCATATATCTCTCTGTGACCTTAGGTCTAGCCATTTCTGTAAAAATACTTCGAGACAAATTTGACAATATTTCAACACGGACAGGGGAGTCTTGGGTTCAAAAGGCAATTTCGCTGAAAATGATGCATAAATGGTATAAGGGTGTAGACAAAAGGGCGGATAAATAGGCTTTCGGTGGGTCACCGAGTGCTCTTGGCGACGTCAGACTTACCACTAAAGGTAACAGATCAATCAATACACGCATTTAAAAGTGAAATAGGTATGTTAGACGAAACGTCGAATAGTTTGCGAACTCGATTTAGCTCGCCAAATTACACCACGTGTCTATTTTCAACCCATTTCTTTCAAATCCAACCACGCAACCCCTGATAACGCAATGTAATTTTGTACAACACAAATTCAATGAAGACCCAACACAATTTAAGCACTCCCATCGAAAAATAATTTAACTCAAAAGCACAGTCGAGTGGGATCCCACCAATTTCGCACATATTACCGAATAATAATCGATAATTCTATGTGATTCCATCGACTCAGAGACTAAGCAGAGATTTTATACTATCAATCATTATGCAGATGAGTACAAGTTTTGATAAAACAACTAAGCGGTTCGATTACCAACCTTTGATGTTGAATTAGATTGTACTGATGTGCTAGGCAGCAATGGGATCCAAGTCCACGCACTATTTGATACTTAGAATACTCTGAGTGTGCGAGAAATGTAACTACTAGGTGCAAGTGTGAGTTTTTAAAAGGGACAAAGTGAAAGAAATTGAATGACATAGAACTTTTAAACCTGTGGCTTGTGACCATCCAGTCTCTACTCATTCGGCGATGTCAGTCGGTCTCGCCCAATCACCCGGCGATGCTCTGAAAGTCTGATTTTCTCGCCGTACATAACAAAGTTTTCAGTTCAGGTGGGCATTGCATTGGCGATCTACGTCGATATCGCCAATCAAGTTGGCGATGCGCCGATGAAATTCACAGTCCGCCAATTTTTACATACCCAACCTTTAAGATGTATTAAATCAAACGGCGGGAATGATCAGTTACACCTAAATTTTCGGCTATCCGCCAAGCAGGAATGTTGCTCACCTTCATACATCTCCTCAAGTACTTTCCTCACTCAATGTGTACAAATAACACACTATTATTTCATATAGATAACAAAAGTAAGTAAGGGGTTTTGGGCTGCCTCCCAAATAGCGCCTTAGTTAACGTCGTGGCACGAAGTAAGTCCTGTCTTATTCTCTATTGTTGGGGTTGGCCATAGTGTCACTAGGTACCCCCAATATGTCATTTGGGTGGAGATGTAGCACTGCAAAACTCAGGAGTGACCTGATTAGCTGGACTGATCTATAGTGAGATCAAATCATTTGATTTAGCACTTCAATATTCTCTTTCAGTTCTTCCAACACCCTATCTTGATCGGTGATCTTTTGGAGAATGAGTTGAAGTGTGTCCTCGACACGAATTTACCCACCATCTCTAGACTTTCTTCGCTCATGAGGGGGCATATACCTCCCCTTGTTATTACGTTGAACTTCCACCTCAGAGATTTTGATGGCCCAATCATTTAGCTGAAGCGCCAGTGCGGTCAACGTGAGGTCCTTTTGGACTCTTTG
>JAJOOO010012727.1:0-11965 GCA_029582685.1 Solanum piurae
AATGTTTTGAAGATAAAGTGGTAATAGATCATATGGAAGGTTATGTTTTCCTGGGTCTTTACATGTGCAAGGTTCACACTCCTGATATGATTTTCTTTCTGCTTTTGCAGATTCGGCAAAATGACCGTTTAGCTGTTAGCAAGCTAGTTACCAGTTTGACAAAAGGGAGTGTCCGCTCGCCTCTAGCTCAATGCCTTTTGATTCGCTATACTAGTCAGGTGCCTTCTTTTCCCCCTCATTTCCCATCAGTTTTAGTAGTAATGTAATTGTTTGATTGGGCTTTTGCCTACTGGAAAGAAATCCTAATTCTGGATTATTTATGGTGTTGGAATGATATATTTTCAGGTTATAAGAGAATCTGGCATTAGTCAAACAGGAGATCGGCCATTCTATGACTATTTAGAAAGTTGCCTTCGTCACAAAGCGGAAATGGTTATTTTTGAAGCAGCTAGGGCAATCACAGAGCTTAACGGTGTGACTACTCGAGAATTAACTCCTGCTATTACTGTCCTACAGCTCTTTTTAAGCTCTTCTAAGCCAGTTCTTAGGTTTGCTGCTGTCCGCACTTTGAACAAGGTGATTCATCTGTGTATTCATTGGTCTACTGCTTCTATTATGAATGATTAATTTGGTAACTGTGGTTCATGAATAATTATTTAGTCGAATGATGCACACTAACCAATGCTTCCACATCAGGATAACCCTATCTCCGGTTTGTAAACACATTTGAATTTAATTCTCTTATGATATTGATTTTTATGCCACTAAAAGTAGTACTGGTTGGTTACAATACTACCTTCTTAAACTTTGTAACTGAAGAAGCTTAATTTGAAATTTTTGAACCATGTATAGGTGGCAATGACACATCCTATGGCTGTGACTAATTGCAACATTGATATGGAGAGTCTGATTTCTGATCAAAATAGGAGCATTGCAACTCTGGCTATCACAACTCTACTCAAGACTGGGAATGAATCTAGCATTGACCGTCTAATGAAGCAGATCACTAACTTCATGTCTGACATTGCTGATGAGTTTAAGATAGTGGTGGTGGAAGCCATTAGATCATTGTGTTTGAAGTTCCCCCTTAAGTTCAGATCATTGTGAGTAATCATGGACTTCTCTTAGAAACCTGGATATCAGTATATAATATATGTATGCAAAGCTTAACGTGCAAAAAAAAAAGGGGGAGGGGGGATACATCTTTTTTTGTTACTTTTTAACAGTCACTTGACATGAATTTTGTGTGTGTGTTTAACAACAATAGGATGAATTTCTTGAGCAATATTTTGAGGGAAGAAGGTGGATTTGAGTACAAGAAGGCTATTGTTGATTCGATTGTGATCCTGATTAGAGATATCCCAGATGCTAAAGAAGGCGGATTGCTTCACCTATGTGAATTCATTGAGGACTGTGAATTTACATATCTTTCTACTCAGGTTAATTTCCTCTATTCTTGCTAATCCTGGTTTTCTTGTCCATCCACTTTATTTCATTGTAATTTTTGTTTTCATTTGGTTTATGTGATGTTGTATTTATTTATTTCTCACCTCGATCTGTTCATAGATACTACACTTTCTTGGAAATGAAGGACCTAAGACCTCTGACCCTAGTAAGTACATTCGATACATATATAATCGGGTGATACTTGAAAATGCAACGGTCCGGGCCAGTGCAGTAAGCACCTTAGCGAAGTTTGGTGCCTTGGTTGATTCATTAAAGGTAGAATTGTTCTGGTTTCAGTTTGGTCATGACTGAATGTTACATTTTGACTTTAAAACGGTTTCTTTAATATGCTGCAGCCTCGCATATTTGTGCTGTTGAAACGTTGTCTGTTTGACAGTGATGATGAGGTTAGTCTTTAGATTTTATGCCTTCGGTTATTTTTATTCTTTATTACTTTGTTAATGTTTGCTTTATCCTTTTCCTTTCATGTTAATCAGGAGAACCATTTTTTGATTTGTGAAATCATGTGCTTACTTAAGTATTGTTGTTTCCACTCCAAAAAAAAAAAAAAAGAGGAAGGAAAATAAATAACCAAAGATTCCATATTTCCTTGATTAACATTCATGGTGTTGGGATTTGCAGAACTCTTTGGCATTTACTCATAACATTTCCCTTTACCAACTGAAAATGGCTGAGCCTACAGTTTGTCTTCTTTTTTCCCTCCCCCATATCTTGTTGTCATTCGGTCATTCCTATGTAAACTAGAAAGAAAGTATTCCTTGTCTTAACTGTTTAACTATGTTTTCAATTCCTTTATGGCAAGTAACTTATATTTTTTTGTGTTGCATGTACTTGTTTTTAGCAACCTACATATGTGAGAGATCATCTGAAACGAACTACATATCTGAGTATCTGCATCTCCTTGCCCATAAGAAACAGAGTGTTTTGTCATGAATGAAGTTTTAAAACTTCCACCAGCTTTTTCTTTTTCACTTTCTGTCTTTGTTTGTTTATAATATTTTTTTCAGTTAGCTCCTCTGTAAACTTCAATGATTGCGATATGTTTCTACTTGTGTCATAATCTTTTTCAGTTTACAAGTGTTGCTATCTTTTGGCAGGTCCGTGACCGTGCTACACTTTACTTGAATACCCTTGGTGGTGATGGTGCAGTTGTTGAAACTGATGAAGAGGTGAAAGAATTCCTTTTTGGTTCACTCGATGTCCCTTTAACCAATCTGGAAACCAGTTTGAAGAACTATGTATGTAGCTTCTCTCTATTATGATCTCTAGTTCTTTTTGCATTTGTTATCTCACGTTTTTGCTGTAATGGTGGCAGGAGCCCTCGGAGGAGCCATTTGATATTTATTCTGTACCTAAGGAAGTCAAATCTCAACCCTTGGCAGAGAAGAAAGCACCTGGTAAAAAGCCAACTGGTTTGTCTGCTCCACCGGTGGCCCCCACTTCCACTGTTGATGCGTATGAAAGATTACTGTCCTCTATTCCAGAATTTGCCAGTTATGGGAAGCTTTTCAAGGTTCGTTGATCGATATTCGTAATCTTTTATTTTCTATGGTGATTTGTTTTTACTTGTTTAAGCTAATATTTTTTTCCATGTATGACCAGTCATCTGCGCCAGTGGAGCTAACAGAAGCTGAAACAGAATATGCAGTTAATGTTGTCAAGCACATTTTTGACAGTCATATCGTGTTCCAGTACAACTGCACCAACACTATTCCTGAACAATTGCTGGAGAATGTATTGAACTTTTCTTTGGAGGAGTTTCTTGCATTTTAATTTGACGTGATCATCATTTTGAAGTGTTATTTGCCTGCTGCAGGTCAGTGTTATAGTAGATGCTTCTGAAGCTGAGGAATTTTCTGAAGTAGCATCCAAACCTCTCAAGTCCCTTCCATACGATACTCCAGGGCAGACATTTGTGGCTTTTGAGAGACCGGAAGGAGTCCCTGCTGTTGGGAAATTCTCAAACACATTAAGGTTCATTGTTAAAGAGGTATATTCTTTTGAATTATTTTGTGAACAGATCTGTATGGAGTGTATGACTTGAGAGATGACCATGTTTAGCTTTTTTCCCTTTTCCTATCTGGTAGTTTAGCTTTTCTGGTAGTCATGTATCTTGTGTGTATTGGGAAGTCTTCTCTAAAGCCTATGAATAGAGAGATTTATATTGATATTTTAGTTTGGATATGGATTTTTGAGCTGTGAATTGTGATCACTTGTTAACAACTATGCAAGCCATTTAAGTTGTGTGGAGCATCTTGACTAAGGTATCTTCTTTCCATAATAATAGCTGCATCACTACAACCATCTTTCAGCTCAGCCCGTTCAAAATAATAGCTGCATTAGAAATAACTTGTGCTGTTATCCTCTAAAATCTCAACTTCAAGAACTAATTTTGGACCCTGTTCTCCTAAAGTATATCATTCAGATAGAGTATCCTTCCCAGCCCAACCTCCAAAAGGATGAAAAAAAACAGAACTGCTGATTCTTTTCTTTTTATCTGTAGTATTCAACGGTTCTGATTATGAAATGTAGCTCCGTGTATCTTGCCAAATTGTTTCTAAGATATCTTTCCTATGCAATGTGATGATATGCTATGCTAAATTTTGGTGAAACACTAGGTGGATCCATCTACTGGTGAAGCTGAAGATGATGGTGTCGAAGACGAGTACCAGCTAGAAGACCTTGAGGTTGTTTCAGCAGATTATATGCTAAAAGTTGGAGTGTCCAACTTTAGGAATGCCTGGGAGAGTTTGGGAGCAGATTGTGAAAAGATAGATGAATATGGTCTCGGACCAATGGAAGGCCTAACTGAAGCTGTAAATGCAGTCATCAGCCTTCTTGGCATGCAACCTTGCGAGGTTTGTCTTTCATTCACAGTTTTAATCAACTCAAACACTCTGTTAGAACTCTTTTAAAGCAAGGGCATACTGTACAGATTACATCAGTACATATTTGGTCGAACTTTTCTGAGCAACTATGTGCATTTCTTTTTATGTGGAATCCTAAACTGTTCTATGATGTTTCTCCAGGGTACTGAGGTAGTCCCAAGCAATTCGAGATCACACACATGTTTATTATCTGGTTTATACATTGGCAATGTAAAGGTTCTAGTTCGGTTGTCATTTGGAGTCGGTGGGCCAAAGGAGGTTGCAATGAAACTGGCTGTTAGATCTGAAGATATATCTGTCAGCGATGCAATTCATGAAATTGTTGCAAGTGGCTAGTTTTGTAGATGAGCTGAAAGATCAATACTTGTAATAGAAAGTGGATTTATTTTAATTTTTTTTACTAAGTAAATTTGGTCAGTTCAGAACTGCGAGGTACTCTTCAATGAGTCAGTCGGCTGGGGTAATTCAAACACTAAATTGACTCTCTCGTTCTCTTTTTTTTTTTTTTGGTTCGAAGGTAAGAGTTGATAGTTCTAGCTCGTATATTTTGCATTATATTGTCAAAGTGTTGCCTGATGTACTTGGTTCGAGATACAAAGTTGGCACCATGCTTGTTGTATTCATTCTAAATTTTGCTATTTTGATGGTTCATTCTTTGTGTGATTGGAAGTTGGTCTGAATCACCGTCCTTTGGCCTCTTCTCACACCTTTAATTGTGCAAGGAAGGGGTCAGGATCGGAAAATGAATAAACTACCAAATAAGACCGATTACTTTAAAGACGATGCATTATATTTGTGACAACCTAATGAAATATATTTACATGAAATTAATCTTTCACCACTAGACAACTGCGTCACTTTAAAAAAAAATACAGATACAACGTTATGTGTAAGACATGAAGCAGAATAAAGAAAATCATTTCCATTTAGCATAAAATCTTTGATCACTCCACAGCAACATTCTTTTCAAGGGAATTGTAACATTTCTTTCCTTGAGATGCAAATGTCTAGGAACAATCCGGTTTCTAAGGCTGAAAGCAAAGTACTGAGGGAACAGTTTCAGTTCCTCAATATCCCTCTTCATACCCTCAACCAAATACTCATACTTTGGCCACAAGTTGTGTTCAATGCTATATCCAAATATAGCAGGAAATCTAGCACAAAACTTGGCTGATTCTTCATAAGAAAACCCAATTCCCTGCAAAAATGTAACTTTTTCTTGCAATTTATCCACTCGGGTATTCAGTAGATGAGCATTTAAGTTTGTTGGCAAGTTCAAATTTCCAATGTGTAATTCTTTAAGATAAAGCAGTGTTGGTCTCAAACAGAATTGGACATTGGATTCAAGAATTTGAGGGCATCGAAGAATTAAACCTTGAGTTTCTTCTGGGGTTGCAACTAAATCAAACTTGAAGAAATCAAATAAAGATTCAACATTAATTTCAGGAGAAAATACATGGTCACAAACAAGAGCAATTCTGGATATATCAGCCTGGGAGAAGCCTTGGGAATTGAGGAAGTTCACAGTGGATAAAATTTGGGAAAGGGATTCTGGGGATGGGGATGGTTTATAGGTTTTGGTACCAGGCTTAATAATTCCAAGAGATTTTAGATAACGGAGATTTTCGCGGTGAGAAGTATGAAATCTGAGGAGGAAAGGAGGATTTGGAGATGAAGAAAATGGGATATTTGTGGCAGAGATGAAGAAGCAGTTTTTTGTAGTTGGGATAGAAGAGCAAAGAAACATAGCTTCTTTTAGCCACATTTATCTACATTGTCTATTTGTCATGTGGCTCCACATATTTATATGTCATCGTTTGTTATGACAATATGCTTCTTCCCTCCCAAATTATTCACAAAACAAATAGTACTTGACAGTTTTTCTTATTAAAATAGTGCCTTCTAATGAATAAGTCAAAATTCTCTTTTTCCTCTTCCCAAACCCACAGTGCTCAGGAAAGCTTATGTGCGCTTTAACTAATTTCGCGGATCACCTACTACATCCCACCAACACACGTAATGGATAACTCTGGTCTCTGTTTATCAATGCTTGACTGGATCGGAAAAAATCACCTAACATTTTTGCCACTATGAAAATTAAATCATTAACCACTACGTCACACCTTAGAGTGCCAAAATGCACTTAGTTTTACCTGTAAAAGGAAAGGAACAATTTTACCCTTGTGCCATTACAAACAAGCTAACAATATTACCAGCACATAAATTTGCATATACAGAGAATTCTCAAATTTGATAGAAAGCCTGAAAACAATGAACATTTTTACAAAAAGAAAAAAAAAATCCTGTTAATGGAAACAATGAAACTGGAGGAGAATAAATAGGAACATTGAGGAAAAGAAAAAAGTTTATGCCTGGGCTGTTCTGTCAACTGAGAATTTCAATATCACAACAATTTTTTGATGGTGGCAAAAGTAGAGCTTGTTTTCATTCTTCAAGATTTTTTTTAAAAAGAATTTTAATTACATAAGCAGCTGAAACCATCAGACAATTTTGACAACAAACAGGTTATTCTTTACAACTGGTGCTGGTCTAGTAAATATGTCAGATTCATGTGGAAACAATTTGGTTTATCTGACTGAAATATTAACTAGAATTAAAGAGATCTACAGGTTATGAAGATGCCAAAAGAAATCGCGAACCCACAGGCTGGCCATGAAAGAAAATGAGAATGAAGAGGGACTTGAGATAAATAACAGAATGAGGTGTTTCATAACTCAGATCACACTTCTGTGTCCTCCAAAAGCCCAAATCTGCCAAAGAAAAAAAGAAATTAAAATCTTGTTTTAATGGTAGAATACATGGGAAGCTGAACTGTGAAGAGTCGGATAAATCTATTGCGGAGAAAATAAAAGAGAGAGATGAGTATCCCTAGTTTTTTTCTTTTTATTGAAACAGAAAATATCAATTGTGCGGTAATTGATTGTAATTCTTTTCTTTCAAGTAATTATTTGATATTCAAGGCTAACCGCTATGCAGGCTAGTCCAAAACACAAAACTGCGGCCCCAAAAATTCAAGGTGCTGGTTCCTACTGGAATAGTTCTCACTGAGAAGTGGAATAGGGTTATTTATTTGTGGATTCGGCTCTTCTTCATTTCTTCATGTTCTCACTTGGATGGGGGATAGACTTCTCATTTTAAATTTATGGTTTAGATTATATGCTGAATTGAACTTTTGTCAATGTGTTCGATGATGAGGATATCATGAGCTTAAACAAAGAAGTGGGGATTCATATAACAGGCTAGTAGTTGTTGTAAGCAAGACTTTAACCATGATTGGATAGTAGATATTCCATATATATTTTTGCTTCAAAAAAATCTGCCTTATATTGCCTATATATTTAAAACTTCTATCCTTTTTCTCAACTCTGGTTTTCTAAATATCTAACCTCCAAACTCTAAGCCTTATATTGCCTATATATTTCATATATTGAAAATTTTCTAGTATCAGTAATTAAGGGCCTTGAATTTGCTAAAATTCAAATTTGTTCGATTGGTTCAATATTTAACATATCAAGACCTTGTGTTTTCAACGAAGAAGTGAATACAAATTCAGTATTCAGAATATTATTACACTAGCTATTGACCATGTATATATAAACAGAAACAAGAAAACCTCAAAGCAAATACATTTTGTGAGTATAAAATATAGTAAAAGCTTAAAACATGGGGTAGGAATTCAGTTGGTATGAAGTGGCAATAACAAAAGTAAATATATTCTGTGAAAATAACTATGTTAGGACATGAATTTAGCTAAAGAGAGGAAAGTTCAGAAGTCAGATATGGAAATATTTATTACCCTAACCATGGTTAGGACCTTGTTTAATTAAGGCCAAACCCATCGGTGGCCCTCTAAATTTGGCACTAAGTTTCACTTAAACACCTCAACTGGACAATGTTCATTTCAAACACCTCATATAGGGTTCCACTATGTCATTTTAACACTTTTTGGTGACATGTCAAAGTGAGTGTGATACACTCAACAATGACGCGTGAAAGTCTAGATTTAGCCATTTTTTATTTTATATTCTCTTCTCCATTTCTCAAGTCACCACCTCCCACCATTTTTCAAGCTTAAACTCCTTCCATGGAGGTTTGACTTTTTTATTCAAATCCATTAGAAGTTTAGGAACAGACCCATTTTAAGATTTAAATATTGAAAAAGTTGATAATTTAAATTTTAGATAAAATACGATTTAGTAGAATAGAAGGGGGGAGAGAGAATGAGAATAGTGGCGGTGGTGGATCTCCATTTTTCTGGTGAACAAAGGGGTGGAAATATTTTTCAGATCTGAATAAATAAAGTAAATCACAAATTATTGTTAAGTAAAGAATTTAAAAAATAAAAAATAAACCAAAAAAAAAGAAGCAGAGAAATGACCGTCCACTTCCAAATCTTAAAACTTTTTGGGAGATGACGATCAGCAGGGGTGGCGTGGTGGGGGTGGGCTGCTTCTGCATTTTTTTTAATTGGTCAAACCTCTTTTTTAAAAAAATTTATTTGGAAAAATGCCACATGTCAGTGATTCATTGGTCATTTTTTATCTTTACTCAAAATTCATTAGTTAATAATTATTTTGAATACGAATGACAAATGTCGTCATTTAATTCGTTACTTTACATGTCATTCGCGAGTGTAACACACAATATATATTTTGGCTAATTGTTAAAAAGTGTCGAAACAACACAATGAAACCCTACATGAGGTGTCTAAAATGAACATCACTTAGTTAAGGTGTCTAAGTGATGGGGCCAACTTTAAGGGGCTACTGATGGATTTGGCCTTTAATTAATCAATCTCAATCATGTATTTAAAAAATATGATATGTGTTTCCCATCCAAGTAAGAACTTGGGAAATGTAGGATCTACCATCCATTATTTGTATAAGTTCTTTCCTCATGCACATAAACTCTGTAATCAATGGTTCTAAGCTTCTTAAATTTCTTCATCTCATTAGAATTTGGTTTGATGCTTGAAAATCATGATGTAGTTTCTTGTTCATTAGGAAAAGAAAACCCCTGTAAAGCTTACCTTCAGGTTTGTATCCCAACTTCCTGTACATAAGGCACTTCCGTCAGCTGACAGTCCCAGACAACTTATTCGCCCTTCATGAGAGTTTTGAACTGATCCTAAGTTTAGGACCACCTATTGATTCAAAGGATAAAGGCAAGAAATTAGGCTGATGTCAGATAAGAACAAAGACATCATAAATATGTACAAACAATCAAAATGAAAATGCAATCTGGAAAGGAAAATGGTAGTAATAAATTTAAATGTTACCTACTAAAAAAAGAAGAGATTGAGTATGCTTGGATCAAGAATTGTCTCAAAATGTTTGCAAACTAGATAATGTTTAGAATTATAGAAGAATGTTTTGGAGAAATGAGTTAAAAAGCAAGATGCAACTTTGTTGTACCTTTGCTAATAGGGTGTCCCACACGTAACAATCACCATTAGAGTACCCGACAAAGAGAAGACGGCCTGAGATGGAAAATGCCATGGAAGTCACATGAGGGATGTCACCGTCACCATGCGGTTGGTTGTATACTTGCAGCTGGTGTCCAGTCCTAATGTCAAATAATCTGCAGCTTCCATCATCTGAACCAGTTCCAAATCTATTACCGTCAGGGAAGAACTTTACAGTATTAACATCACTCTCGTGTCCATGAAATGTTCGTTGAGCTCGACTAGCAACTCGGGTGTCCCACAGTCGAGCAGTTGTGTCACAGGACCCAGACACAAACAGTCTGGGGTTAGATGAACTAATTGAGACACTGGATAAATGGAAAAGAAATAAGATTGCTTCCCAATATGCAAGCAGAAGATACGTTAAACATACTGCAAAGTTTAAGGACAAAGAGAGTATAATTGCATAGCCCATTGACCACAACTTACCTTAATACATCTGCAGTGTGCCCAGATTGAAACT
This sequence comes from Solanum piurae, assembly GCA_029582685.1. NCBI lineage: Eukaryota > Viridiplantae > Streptophyta > Magnoliopsida > Solanales > Solanaceae > Solanum > Solanum piurae. The sequence goes on from JAJOOO010012727.1 coordinate 10,304, forward strand.
CACCTCCAAACACAGAAGTTCTTAGGCCAGTAGTTATATCCCAAAGTACACATGTTTGATCACCAGAACTAGTTATTAGGTGAGTATCCTCATCCGGAACATACTGACACGAAGACACATACCCCTTATGCCCACTAAGCATTCTCGATACTGGATGGATCCCATCCTTATCGATTGGTGAATTTAAGTTGAAGATAGAGCAGGCACTGTCAAGGCCGCCACAAGCAACAGACTGTCCACTAGGAGAGAAGGCACAGGTCATAACCCAAGCACATGGAAGCTTAATTGCATGGGTTTTCTGGCTTGTGAGAGCATTCCACACTATTAATCTACCATCTTGGGATGCACTGACTATACGATTTTTTTCAGGAGTCCAGTCCAGTGAATAAACCTGCAAAATATTTTTTAAAAGTCTGGTAATACAACTTCACAGTTACGAAGTAATACCTCTATATTATGATCTCCAACACACATCAACTAAGTTGCCATGGATTATAATGTATATGATGTTTCCTTATTTACTTGCAAAGGTCTCTCCATCAATACATCAACAAAGTTTTTAGAGGATATTATCCGCACATAAAGAAGCAAAAGTAAAGAGCAAGTATGATTACTAAAGTATTCTCACTCCATTTAGTGAGTACTGGTACTTGGTGTTATGCAGTTGTGGTAGTTCACGAGTATGATGCTTCCTTAATTACTTGCTTTAGTCTCTCCACGGGTGGATTGTCATTTTTGATCTTTCACATTGTAATAGCTAAGTCTTATAGCTGCCTTCAGAAAAGCCAAGTAGTTTCCGTAACAGCTTCCAGCAGTGAAATTAAAAGAGCTCGCTTCAGTGCTTAAAGTGTGAACCAAGATGAGGCAAGACGTGGGGTACGGCACTTTATGGCCTGAAGCAAGGCCAGAAAAGAATAGTGTGTGCCTCAGCAAGAAGTGCCAGAGGCGTGAAGCATCCTTAAGCGAAAAAAGCGAGATTTTTGGAAAATTTCACTGAAATAAGGGTTAATTCAAGGTCTAGTTTTAAAACCATTACAACAGAGACTTACACATCTTCTTCCTGCTGCTGATACTCGAATTTGCTGCTCTTTTCTCCTCCAATTCTAGTGTTGCAATGTAAGTTCTTATCTTCTTCTCTTCGCCCCTTACTCTTTTCTTATCTCTTCTCCTCTCCTCTTTGATTTTTCATGAAACCCTAGACGAAAATGTTGTACTCTTCCTCTCCAATTTTCTCTTCTACTCTACTCCTTTTTGGAATTCTAGAAGAAGAATAGGAAGAGTATAACATTTACATCTAGACAAATTCTTAACCAAATTCTTGAACTAGAATTTGGTTAAGAATTTGTCTACGGTTTCATGAATTTGGTTAAGAATTGGCTTCTAGAAGATAACTATCATTTTCGTCTAGGGTTTCATGAATTTGGTTAAGCATTTGCTTCTAGAAGAAGAATTTGGTTAAGAATTTGCTTAACATGTTATGAGTGTACTTCTATTGAGTTCTTGGTCATTTATCTATGCGAATTTAATATTTTCTAATTTTGTACTGTATTTTTTTTTTTTTTTTTTTTTGATAACCGAGAAATCCGTCTGTGACCCGCCCTTTGGACCAATCACAGCCTTCTAAACTCGGTGGATAATGGGCCCGCCCCTCTACCCTTCTCC
>JAJOOO010012728.1:0-18564 GCA_029582685.1 Solanum piurae
CGACGGTGGTGGCTGTGGTGGTGGTGGTCACACAATGTTAATTAATGATATTAATTAACACACTATGTTAATTAATAATATTATTCTAAAAATTAATATATAGTCTTAATTAGTTGATTGACAAATGTAAAAAATTAGCCATTGAATATACATTTTGGAGATATCACCTTTTCTATTAAAAGTTTTATCGTAATTTGAAGTTTTCATTGTTTAACTCTCTTAAAAGATTTGCTTTCCCTATATATTGGGATAGGATCGATTTGACAGACACTTGAGGGATATAAGCATTTTCCTTCTATATATGTAGTTGCCTTAACTATATCATAGTTAAATATTATGTAATTAGCTTTTTTGTTTAATTGTTATATGTAGATGGATAAGCTAATTCGTTGATTGTATACATGTTGTTTGATAATTCAAGAAACCTGCAAAAAAAAATAAAAAAAAATATAGTTTTAAGCCACTTCATTATTGGTTTGTTAATGCTAGTTTAATTAACAACGTTGTGGTTTTCAGTTTCAAAGGATAAATCAATTTCAGATTTTCTTAAAAAGAATCAATAAAGAAGTCGGTGAGATTCAATATTTGTAAAGAACAAACTTTATTGAGTTTTCACCTATCATAAACAACATGCAAATGAAATTCAATATTCGTTAATTGATTGGTGTTTCCCCAAAAATGACAAATAGCAAAAGGAAGCAGATTTTAATTTTCTGTTATTTGTTGAGGGTAGGTGAGACTTGACCTGTTGGGAAAATAGAAAAAATAATAAAACATGTAATATTATAATGATAGTCATGTACTAAAAGATAAAAATTAAATGTGAATATATTATTCATATCTATTAGAAAAAAATATAAAAATATTTCTTAATTAAGAATATATTTGGTTCGAGGAATGAATTTTTTTTGTTTCTTTATTTTTGAAATAAACTCAATTTAGTACTTATTACCTATGGCAGCGAGAGAAAACGACATTGCAGCTATGGTGATAACAACTGTAAACCCAATTAAGGTTCGATATATGGGTGTGAGGAATAGGCCAAAGGGGAAGTAGGATGTACGAAGCTGATATTACAAATCCTATCATGAAGGTACGTGTCTGGCTTGGAATTTTTTATAGGAAAGAGAAGAAGCCAGAGCATATGATAATTCGGCGAGGATGTATTACGGCGCTAAAGCCAAACTTAATTTCCCAACATCAAATGAAGATAACCTAGAACATCCTAATAAAATTGATGGGAATCTCAGCTCAATCTTGAACTCACCCTTACTCTGCCAGGGATTATCTGAAACTTTCGACAATTTTTTAATCAATTATCCCATGAATCACAGTTAATAAAAGAAATACTTTAATTTCCCTTTTAGATTTTTACAAAGATCTTTTCTCACTTCTCATTATGATAGAAGTACTATTTCATTAATTTAGAAACTTAATTATGTCTACATCATTTTATTATTTTTTTCTCACTTTTATAAGAATCGCAGTTGGATGAATTTTTATTTGGCTGCATTGTTCAATCGGCAAGGGAAAAGATGATGGGGTCATGTGTAGTTTATTTTCTATTATCGTGTATCAATTAGGTAAAACGGAGGTAGGATATATATATATATATATATATATATATAAAATACCTTGATCACAAACTTAGAGTTGGTTCATTGGTTTAACTTATTCAAAATTCACCTTAATGTTTCAGATTTAACTTGATTCAGTCATCTTGACCTATATGCATAACTAAAAGAGGAGTACATTAATTGACACCAACAAATAAAAAAGAAAGTACACCACACACTAAAAAGTACAAAATTAGATTAATTATTACTCTATATCAAATTAAAATAAGTCCAACTATTTTCTAATTTCATATGTATATAAATTATTGTTTTTTAAAAAAAGGGCCCATGTTCCTGGATAGTTATGTTAGACCCCGATCCTACACCCTAGATGTTGCCGACACTCGATAACTATTTCTGATCCCCAAGAGAGTCCTTGGTATGGCTGAATACTTAGCGGAAAACTTACTCAAGCAATAATAGGTTTAACGCAGAATTTGATTTCAAAATAAAACTCAACTCCCATGTCTAAAAGTATTGATTGCAATAATTATAATAGTTTACAAAACATCTTTAAAGGAAAGAAAGAATCGAGAGAGTCCTCGACTCTTTCTATCTATGATGCCTCTAATGTTTAAGATAGGTGTCTGTACAAGATCCACGATGCCTCAAAAGAAATAAATTTAAAGTATATGTGATGTTCTCTGGAATACAACGAGGCTCACCAAACTGTTTAGAGTGTAGAGTGATCTCAGCAGAGCTCCCGTTGATGACCCTGAACACCTGTATCTACATCATAATAACATGCAAGTCGAATGAAATCAATACATTTGAATGTATGAATATGTAATATAGCCAAGGCAAAATAACTGAATGAAAGGACTACAATAGATAACAATATACTCAAGTTGAATGTAAAGAAATAAAGTAGTTAAATCAGTTAGAGTTTTATAAAATACTTACTCATCTCTGAACTCAACATTATAAGTGATATATCAAAATACTCTTTAACACTATTCAGAGGTTTTTTAACCGACAATCATCACTATGAGGTACGTGATGATACATCATCTCGCCCACAGTGCTAGAACTGTCCTATAACGTGCCGGTGTATAGAACCTCAAAACTAAGTGGATCCACTTAGAAATAAGGATTCATCTAAAAAGTATGATCTTGTACTCATATTGTTGGCAAGACATGGTGTATAAGGATTTTGAGTTGTCTAAATTCATCCCCATATCAGTGCTAATTCCTACTCCCAATAATATATATATATATATATATTAGTCATGCTCAAATTTATTAAACATACACTTTCTCTAGTTTGAGATAATTGCTCAAACTATCCTCTTAAAAGAGGTAAATGCTCTAAACAATCTTTGAACTCATTGCTCATTTAGAAAGCAAGGTTTCTCTTTGCTCAATGTAAGAAAATACTTTCTTTGCATTACGATAATTACTCAAAAAAGCCTCTTTAAGAGATAACTTTTCTGTACTTAATGTTTATGAAAACTCTTTTACTTTTCTCAAAATAACTAGTTTCACGGCACGTGCGTTGCACGTGTGTATCATATATATAGTATACAACGTTGTAAAATAGAATTAATATTGCTAAATTAAAGTTTTTACTAAATAATTATATTTGAAAGAACACATGACAAATGTTTTTAAATGATTAATACAGATTATCATAGAGTTACTTGTATTTTGAGATCAAAACGACCAGATATCATCGAAGGATTTCAAAATACATTTAAAGTTAAATATGGGGAAAATTGACATTTCTTTAGGAGTATTATTTTTACTTTTCTCAGTTTTGTAAATAAATCTAACCAAAAAAATAAAAAAAATATCAATAAAAAAATGTCACGAGTAGTCTTTACTCTTGAGGTTATGAACATAAATGATGGACACCGTTTAAGTACAATTTTTCTCTTAAATATTCATACTTTAATTTTAGTATGTGCATGACACTAATAAGAATTACTATAAATATTTTGATATTTTATCTTTATACGTAATCTATCTTTTACAAAATATAAGTACTCAACTAATATTTGAGCAAGACTATCCTAGAGAGGTAATTTTACAAAAAAAGGAGGTACTTTGTTGTTATAACGAATGATGGCTAAATAGAGATTTGGGTGTATGTAAAATATTTAGCTTAACCAATACTTTTTTTTTTATATATATATATATATATTCAGTAGCATAATTTAATTTTAACATATGAACAACATCATCTTTGGTGAAAAATATTTCATTTCTCTAAGTGCCTACCTTATCTTTGTAGAGTTGTAGTCTTATCCTTTTTTCTGATGCATACCATATGCTATAGTTGTTGTCTTATGAAAATATCTAGTATCTGTCACGACACAGACCATCCTGATTGACACCCACACTAACCCTCTGGTGGGAGAACCATTACTACAATCCAAACCAAACAACTAATCTAAAACTAAGGCATTTAAGTATACAAAAGGAGGAAAAATACTAAGGAAAGAAATAGAGTTCCCATAAACTCTAACCAAAGTCTAACAATAATAAACTAACATTGCGGAAGTAATGCTTAGAACCTGAAAGTCAATGTACCAAAACATCTAAAGTTCAACAAGACTAAACAAGAAAGGATACAACCCCAAACTAATGAACTAATCAACTACTAGAAAAGTCTAAGTCCGAAATGTGGATATAGACGAAAGGAAAATTCATGGCTACCAGGAAGAAGTGGCTCACCCTTGAATTCGAATGATCACTGGTCTTCTAGACAAGGTCTGTCAATAGCCGCCTGTAGATGCCCTATAACAACAAAGATAAAGCAAGTGTAGTATCAATACACAACCACAGTGTACTGGTATGATCACACAACTATCCCACTAAGTAAAATATACATAAGTCATACACCAATATAATCACATGCATATATCGAACATATACAATATTATCTACATTAAGAACAACAACGCATTTCACATTTCTCAAGCTACACAATTATGTCAAATCATTAGTCCTCTCATGGAACCCAAACCCAAACAATTAGCATACCAGAACGTGGTACCTGATCCAATGTTTATGCCGGAACGTGGCAACCGATCCCATAATTATGCCAGAATGTGGCAACCGATCCAAGTTAGTTATGCCAGAACGTGGCAACCGATCCATTCAACACACCACAATCACAATCACAAGTATATTCTCAAGATCATACCTTTAAGTCATGATTTCATGGTAATCATAATTCATCCATCACATTTACAACAAGTGTGATCAATAATGCAACATTCATATACATACATGTATCATAATGAGGCAAGAACAAACATACATCACACAATCATAGAATCACAACCATCACCTACCTCGAAACAAGCTTGAAACCCTAAGAAACTTGATCCTTCCCTTTTCGGATTTGTTCCGCTTGTTCTTGGTTTACAAACAATCAATACAATACGGGAATCAATAAACAATCACTAATTACCTGAATTACTAACAATTCTAATAATCCTATATTATACCCATGATCCCAAGTATCAAAATTAGGGCTGTTTCCACCATAAATTCTAGATCAAAACCTTTCCCCATCGATAATTACTCATTCTATTACGGTCTACGGATCAAAAAATGGATTCAGGGAGTGAAAACCTTACCTTTAGCCTCAAGAATGGTGGAAAACTGTCAAGAGTCGCCTGGGGTTCATTCCTTAGCTCTAAAAATCGAAAAGTGCAGAATAAAGTCGTTTAGAGGTTTATTTACGATTTAAGTCGTGTCTGACCCGCCATAGCGGTCCTCACCTCGTTATAGTGGCACCGCAAGAGCGACAAAAACCAGCACCAAAGCGGCTTGCACGAAACAGTGAGCTATTTTAATAATTTCAAGACCCCCATTTCACAACACACCTCTAACCAACGATGCTCAGAAAATAACCTTCAAGCTAAGATCGATTCCGGGAGTTCTACTCGCTCAATTCAATTCCGTAAAGTCATACGGATTCCTTAACGAGTTATCTAACTACTCATGTAATCAAAATCATAATTAACTCACCTGATTGTTACCAGATTTCCCTACAGCTTAAAGAATCTGATTTCGTCCAAATCTGGACTAGGTTGGGAAAATCCAAATACTACGAAAAACTTTTCCGGTCCTAAATTTTCCCCCGTTAGCTTTCCTATAATAGCGGGAACATGTCGTTACAATAGATACCAATTTACCCATCACTCGTCCTTGAGTGACAAAACTTAGGAAATTAGACTAAGGAATGAATGAAGTAGTACCTGAATCGACGAACAATTGGGGATACTTGTCTCCCATGTCCCTCTCAGTTTCCCAAGTAGCTTCCTCAACTGGACGATGCTTCCATTGAACTTTCACGGACTTAATCTCTTTGGTCCTCAGCTTATGCACATCACGATCAAGGATTGCAATCGGTTCCTCCTCATATTGGAGGTCCTTGTCTAACACGATTGAATCCCACTTATGATATAATCCCCATCACCATGATATGTCTTCAACATGGACACATGAAATACCGGATGAACTCCCGATAAATTAGGAGGTAAAGCCAATGTATACGCTATCGGTCCCACGCATTCAAGAATCTCAAATGGACCAATGTATCTAGGACTTAGCTTACCTTTCTTACCAAATCTCATCACCCCTTTCATGGGTGATACCTTAAGAAGAACATTCTCACCTATCTGAAAAGTTTATATGTTACCTTATGATCCACATACTTCTTCTGTCTACTCTGGGCTGCTAAAAGTTTTGCTTGAATACTCCTCACCTTATCTTGAGCATCCTTCACTAAATCAACTCCAAAGGTTTCATATCTCCAGCCTCAAATCATCCTATGGGTGATCTACATCCCCTCCCATATAATGCCTCAAATGGTGCCATATATATGCTAGAGTAATAACTATTATTATAAGAGAATTCACACAAAGGTAAGAATTTATCCCAATGCCCTCCAAAATCAATCACACATGGCCTCAACATGTCTTCTAACACTTGAATAGTCCTCTCTGACTATCTATCCGTATGTGGATGAAAAGCGGTACTAAAAGTGATTTGTGTGCCCAATTCGTCATGCAATTTCCTCCAAAACTTGGATGTGAATTGGGTACCACGGTCTGAGATGATAGAGAGGGGACCCCCATCCAACCTCACTATCTCTTTCACATAAAATTTAGCCAATTGTTCAACATTATAATCTATTCTTACCGGAATAAAATGGGCTGACTTAGTCAATCTATCAACCACTACCCAAATAGAATCAAACTTCCCCAAAGTCTTGGGAAGGCCAACCACAAAATCCATGGCTATCCTCTCCCACTTCCAATCCGGAATTGGCATTCTTTGAAGAAAGCATGCAGGCCTTTGATGTTCATACTTCCACTTGTTGACAATTTTGACACTTAGCCATAAACTTCGCTATGTCCTTCTTCATGCCCGGCCACCAACAAATTCGCTTCATATATCTATACATCTTGGTCATACCCGGATGAATAGAATATTTTGAACCATGAGACTCTGCCAATAATTTCTGAATAAAATCATCAACTCGAGGAACACAAATCATTCCTTGAAAATTGAGTACACCATACGAATCAAGAGTGGTCTCTTGTGCCTTACCAATCATAGTCTTCTTTCTAAGTTCCTCCAAATTCTCATCCTCAAATAGTTTGTCCTTGATCTCCTCAATGAATGTGGAACACTAAATACTAGCTAACACCCCACCTCTTTCTGAGATGCCCAACTGCATGAACTTAGACTCTAATGTCTGAATTTCCTTAGGCAAAGGTCGTTTGGATACATTCAAGCAAGCTAAATCTCACGCCCCGAGTCTACACCCTAAACGTGGCCGACACTCGGAGACCATTGTTGGCCCCAAGAGAACCCTTGGCCTGGCTACTTAACTCAGCGAAAGACTTAACTCAACATAATATAAGATCATAAAACAACTTATATGATTATAAACTGGCCAAAATGGCACTTAAGTCACTAAACAACATCTGAAGGATAAAGAAAGACATTTGCATTAATAACTATCTGACTGTCTATGAAGCCTCTAAAATACTGAGATGGATGTTGGGGCAAACCCCACAATATCCTAATAAATGAAAGACTGAAAGCGAATAAAAGAGTCCTCATGAATGCAAGAAGGCTCACCACTGACTCTGAGCTGCTTAACTGGATCAACGAGGTGTCGGAATGTCGATCCTAGTTACATGTGTCTGCATCATAAGACGATGCAGGTCAACTGGCATTAGTACATTTAATGTACGAGTATGCGAGTTGGAATGCTAAAACAACATAGGCTTGAAAGAGAGTCTGAAAGAAACACTTACCTGGGCTCTTCACAACTCATGAATACTTAAATGAACTCAATTCAATAAATGCAGTTTAAAACAAGTGCAATATAAAGAAAAGTTTTTTAAAAACATGATGTCAACTCTGTGTGTATGCAAAGATACATATAAGTCTGAGATGTATGTAAAAATACAATAAACTGATGTATATAAAAATACAATAACTTCTGTGGGAGTTTCTCTAACCGACAACCATCACATAAGAGATATTGTGATGATACAACGATCTACCTCACGCTACCAGTGCGTGTTATACCCGGCCAAAGGTATGGGACCTGAACTACTAAGTGGATCCACTAGTCTATTGTGAAAAGGGTTCATCTAAAAAGTATGACCCTGTTCTACCCATGCTGGCTACATGGTTTATGGGGGCTGTGAGTTATCTGAACTCTCCCCCATATCGGTGCTCAATACTACTCCCAAAAATATACTAGCTCTTTATATTTTAAAAATATACTTCTTCTGTGATTTGAGATTAGTGTTCAAAAACATAGCTCAAAGGCTAGCTTGGAAATCTCAGTTTCCCCTTCTTGCTTCATTTAGAAAGATATTACTCTTTTCTGAAAACTAACCCGAAGGCTCTTTGGAAATCTCAGTTTCCGTTCTTATTAAAATATGAAAACAGTTTAAAATCTCTTTGGGAATACATAGTCCCAATATACTTCTTTGAAGAGAAGATCTTCAACTTTACTTCTTTATTGAACTCGAAACTTAAGTCTTTAAGCAAAGTTAAAACATTTGTGAAAGGATTTTGAAACACTTGAAGAACTGATCTGAACTTGACTCTTGACTTCCCTTAACTGATCCTTGAATTGAAGTATGGATTCAAGAATTAAGATTTTTGACCGGAAAGATCTCATGATGTTTAGGAATGATTCTAGATAGTTAAACATGAGAAAAGATCGAAAAATCAACATTTGAAGGTGGGTCCGCGATGCGGAGGCATAATTTAATTTTGGTTCCGAAAACATCTTTTGAGGTAGAACACCTCGTGTCAGCTCCACGACGCGAAGCTGAATTGTTCAAATCTGGGCACTAGGCGCACGACGCACGGCTACCCCTCAATTTCGCCCGACGAAATTTCTTCTTCATTTTTCTTCCCCAAATCCGCCCAAACTCGATTCTTTTCCTTAAATCACTTTTAGATTCATATACCCAGCAATGTATCTAAGAATCTAATTCGAAACGACCCTATAATGCGACATAACGAACTTAGAAACTTCCCAACTCAGTCAAATTAAAGAACAATATATGAATTCAAGAGTAGATATCAAGATCATCAATATTCAAATGCTTTTAGGACGAATCCAAACTGAAATAAATATTCTTGGCACGTGGGAGAACGATCCCAACGTTATGAGAGCCTCACATACCTGGTAGAAGCAAATCCTTGGCGAAACACCAACTTCCTTGATCGATCTTGATGAATTTTCCATTTTCTCCTTCTTCTTTCTCCTTAGCCCTAGCGTGAAATCCCAAGTTCTAAAACTGACTAAGTCCTGAATTGACCCATATTAAACTCCTAAAATTGGATTAAAATAATAGGGCTGTGAAAAGACTAAAATACCCCTTATATTTCCGGATTGGACATTTCCTTAATCCAACAGCCCAACTTCCAAAGGGCATAACTTGCTCATATGAACTTGGAATCGCACAAACTTGGCGGCGTTGGAAAGATCATTCCAAGAGCTTCCCAACCATATGTGGAACTACACCTAACTCATCATGAGCTAGTAGTTATGGACATCTGAAGTTGACCAAAAATTCAACTTTAACTTACCTACAATTTTCCAGATTTCCTTATACTTTCCAAAAAACCTATTTCCAGCTTTTAAACCTCTTTCTAGTTCTTTCTAGTTGCGAGATGTTACAATATCTCCCCCTTGGAGACATTCGTCCTCGAATGATATTACTCTTACTAGGCTTAGGGTGTAACATCAAATTCAAACACCCAACAAGCAAATGCAATCAAACAACATGCTCACTTATAATTTAAAGAGCACTAAAAAAAAAATTAGTACCTTGATCTGCACTTTCTTTGGATTCAAAGAGATGTGGATATATCTTCTTCATATCCTCCTCAGCTTCCCAAGTAACTTCCTCAAAAAATTGGTTCCTCCAAAGGACTTTGACTGATGCTACCTCCTTTGTTCTCAACTTGCGAACTTGGCAATCTAGAATCTGAACCGGAATCTCCTCATATGATAAGCTATCCTTGATCTGAATATTTTCAGTTGATATGATCAATGAAGGATCACCCATGCACTTCTTCAACATGGAGATGTGAAACACCGGATGAACAGTGGCTAACTCTTGTGGTAACTCCAACTCATAAGCTACATTGCCAATCTTCTTGTCTATGCAATAAGGTCCAATATACCTGGGACTAAGCTTCCCCTTCTTACCAAACCTTATAACACCCTTCATGGGTGAAACTTTCAAATATACCCAATCATCTACTTCGAACTCTAACACCCTTCTTCTAACATCAGTGTAGGATTTTTGACAACTCTGTGCCGTTTTCAACCTTTCTCGAATCATTTTCACTTTCTCCGTAGCTTTGTGACCTAAATCTGGTCCTATCAACCCTACTTCACCAACTTCAAACCATCCTATAGGAGATCTGCATCTTCTCCCATAAAGAGCTTCATAAGGAGCCATTTAGATGCTAGAGTGATAATTGTTGTTGTAAGCAAACTCAATAAGAGGTACGTGATCATCCCAATTCCCTTTGATATCGATCACACAAGCCCTCAACATATTTTCTAACGTCTGAATAGTGCGCTCAGCTTGCCCATCTGTCTGAGGATGAAAGGCAATACTTAAATTCACCTTCGAACCCAAACCTTTCTGGAAAGATTTCCAGAACTGTGCAGTAAATTGTGCACCTCTATCTGAAATAATGGAGACTGGGACTCCATGAAGTCTTACCACCTCCTGAATATATAACCTGGCATAATCTTCTGCTGAATGGGCAGTCTTTACCGGCAGAAAGTGGGCTGATTTTGTCATTCTGTCGACAATCACCCAAATAGAATCATGTTGTATGCGAGACCTTGGCAAACCTGTGATGAAATGTATATTGATCATCTCCCACTTCCATTCTGGAAGTTCTATATTCTGAGCCAAACCACCGGGCCTTTGGTGCTCAACTTTCACTTGCTGGCAATTTGGACACTTAGCAATAAACTCTGCAATGCCCTTCTTCATGCCATTCCACCAATACACTTCTCTCAAATCGCGATACATCTTTGTGGAACCCGGATGAATGGAATATCTGGAGCTATGAGCCTCTTCCATGATCCTCTCTTGGAGTCCATCCACCATAGGTACGCACAATCAACCTTGATATCTCAATACACCATCTCCCCCTTGTTCAAAAGCTAATACTCTTTGCTTATGAACATTTGCCTTTAAGTCTAGCAAAATGGGATCTTGGTCTTGCTTTTCTTTGACTTCTGACACTAGTGATGATTCAGCCCCATTTGTCACCACTATTCCTCCTTCTGTTGAATCCATAAGTCGAACTCCTAAGCGTGCAAGCCTATGCACATATCTTGCTAACTCTCTCTTTTTTTCCTCAAGATGGGCGGTACTACCCATAGACAACCTGCTCAAGGCATCAGCAACAACATTGGCCTTACCTAGGTGATAAAGAATACTCATGTCATAATCCTTGAGTAACTCTAACCACCTCCTTTGTCTGAGATTCAGCTCTTTCTGAGTGAACACATATTAAAGGCTCTTGTGATCAGTGAATATATCAACATGAACACCATACAAATAATGACGCCATATCTTCAAAACGAATACTACAGCAGCCAACTCTAAGTAATGGGTTGGGTAGTTCTTCTCATGAACTTTCAACTATCTAGAGGCATAAGTTATAACTTTGCCATTCTGCATTAATACACAACCCAAACCAACTCTAGATGCATCACAATACACCACAAAACCTTGAGTACCTTCTGGTAAGGTTAAAACTGGGGCAGTAGTCAACCTCTTCTTCAATTCCTGAAAGTTTTTCTCACAAGCTTCAGACCATTGAAATTTCACTGTTTTCTGAGTCAACTTGGTTAAAGGTGACGAAATGGACGAGAAACCTTCTACAAACCTTCTATAATAGCTGGCCAAACCCAAGAAACTCCTAATATCAGTTGGAGATGTGGGTCTAGGCCAATTCTGCACTGCCTCAATTTTCTGATTATCAACTTTAATTCCATCTCCCGACACAATATGGCCTAAGAATGCCACCGACTCAAGCCAAAATTCACACTTAGAGAACTTGGCATACAATTCACTATCTTTCAAAGTTTGAATAACTAGTGTGAGGTGACTAGCATGATCTTCTTCATTTCTTGAATAGATTAGTATGTCATCAATGAAGAAGATAACAAACATATCTAAATAAGGTTTGAAGACTCTGTTCATAAGATCCATGAACGTTGCTGGTACATTAGTCAAACCAAAGGACATAACCAAAAACTCATAATGACCATGTATGGTTCTGAAAGCTGTCTTGGGAATATCACATTCCCTTACTCTTAACTGATGATAGCCTGATCTGAGGTCAATTTTCGAGAAACAGGAAGCACCCTGAAGATCGAAAAGATCATCAATTCTCAGAAGAGGATACTTATTCTTGATGGTAACCTTGTTCAACTGGCGGTAATCTATACACATCCTAAGGGATCCATCTTTCTTTCTCACAAATAAGACCGGAGCCCCCCAAGGTAAGACACTTGGTCGAATAAATCCCTTTTCTAATAGATCCTTTAACTGCTCTTTTAACTCTTTCAACTCTGTTGGTGCCATTCTATATGGCGGAATAGAGATAGGACGAGTATCTAGAAGAAAATCTATACCGAATTCTATCTCTCTCTCAGGAGGGACTCCAGGAAGATCATCTGGAAAGACCTCTGGGAACTCTTTTACTACTAGAACTGACTGAATGGGAGGTACCTCAACACTTGAGTCATTAACTTGGACTAAGTGATAGATACAACCCTTCGAAACTAACTTCCTTGCCTTAATGTACGAAATGAAACGACCCTTAGGCACTGCTAAACTATTTTTCCACTCTAAGACTGGCTCATTTGGAAACTGAAACTTGACTACTCGAGTTCTACAATCAACTGAGGCATAACAGGCATGAAGCTAGTCCATACCAAGAATGACATCAAAATCTACCATGTCTAACTCAATTAAGTCAGCCATGGTACTCTTGTTATTGACGAAAATAGGACAATAACGATAGACTCTCTTTGCTAGAATAGACTCACCAACAGGTGCAGAAACGTTGAATGGTTCACTAAGTTGCTCAGGAATAACATCAAAATTCATGGCAACATATGGAGTTACAAAAGATAAACTCGCTCCTGGATCTATCAAGGCATAAACAGTAAGGTCAAATACTTGAATCATACCTGTGACAACATCGGATGAATTCTCTTGCTCTTGGTGACTATTGATAGCATATAAGCGGTTTGTTGCTCCGCCAGTACCGAAAGTAGCCCCTCTGGGTGCAGCTCTGTCTGGTGGAGTAACTGAAGAAGACTGGGCTCTATTACCCCCATTACTATTTCCCTGCTTGCTCTTTGGACACTCTCGCATGAAATGCCCAGTCTGACCGCACTTGAAACAACCTACTGAGCCTTCACGACAAATACCTGAGTGGTTGCTACCACACTTGGTGCAGGAATGAGGCTTACTACCCCCTTGCGCCACACTCCCCTGGGAATAAACAGGTTTAGCTCTGAAGTTATGATTATTGTGCTCACCTGTGTTCTTAGGTGCAGGTGCACTAGCAGATGATGGAGCAGGTCCCTTCTGTTTTTGTTGGAAGGATGACCGGTTGGCATTACTCTTCTGCTGCCCGAACTCATTCCCTGTCTTAGCCCTCTTGTTCTTGAACTCCTCTCTATCTCTTAGCTTCTCTTCCTCTACCTGCTGCACATAGACCATCAACGTCGAAATGTCCATGTCCCCAATAAGAATTGCTGCTCGACCCTCTTTGCTTGATAGACGGCCCAACCCAGCAACAAATAAGCTCATTCTACTCCTCATGTCCTTAACCATCTCTGTAGCATAACGGGATAGTTGGGTGAACTTCAACCCATACTCATGAACGCTTAGATAATCCTGCTTAACTGTGAGGAACTCACGTACCTTGGCCTCTTTCAGTTCTCGGGGAAAGAATGCCCCAAGAAAACCTCTTCGAACCCTACCCAACTCGCAGGTGGTGCATCCTCAGCTCTACCCCCTTTCCACTGATCAAACCAAGTCCTAGAAACATTCTTCATCTGATATGCAGCTAGCTCAACTCTCTCAGTATCAGCAACATGCATCACATCGAATACCTTTTTCAGTTCCTCAGTGAAGTTCTCTGGATACTCAGTAGTTCTTGAACCAGTGAAACTTGGAGGGTTCATCCTCAAGAACTCACGAATCCTTGAAGTGTCAGCCTCTTTTTGCCGAGCTCCTCTATGTTGCCCAGCTTGGTTAGTCACAACTTGACTGAGCATCCTTATAGCCTCTCTGAACTTAGCATTAGTAACTTCTCGTTGCGATTGCACTTCAGGTGCATTGGGTAAATATGGCTCCTCAATATTACGCCTAGCAAGACGTCCTCTGACAGCTCTTCGTGGAAGCATGTTTATCTAAAGACACGCGCAAGCACGAATTAGAGGGAAACTTTTTAGAGATAAACTCTAACGCACGAAATGAATATGAAAGAAGTGAAGGAATTCCTAAATGTTGAAGCCTCCTAATTATAGATATGGCGCATTTCACACCGATAACTAGGACTCTACAGACACGGCTTCATAGACTCCCTAGGACTCTTGAACTATGTGCTCTGATACCAAGTTTGTCACTCTCCAAGTCTACATCCTGGACGTGGCCGGCACTTGGAGACCATTGTTGTCCCCAAGAGAACCCTTGTCTTGGCTACTTAACTCAGCAGAAGACTTAACTCAACACAGTATAAGATCATAAAACAACTTAAATGATAATAAACTGGTCAAAATGGCACTTAAGTCATTAAACAATATCTGAAGGATAAAGAAAGACATCTGCACTAATACTATATGACTGTCTATGAAGCCTCTAAAATACTGAGATGGATGTTTGGACAAACCCCACAACATCCTAATAAATGAAAGACTGAAAGTGAATAAAAGAGTCTTCCTGAATGCAAGGAGGCTCACCACTGACTCTGAGCTGCTCAACTGGATCAACGAAGCGTCAGAATGCCGATCCTAGTTACCTGTGTCTTTATCATAAGACGGTGCAGGCCAACTGGCATCAGTACATTTAATGTACGAGTATGGGAGTTGGAATGCTAAAACAACATAGGCTTGAAAGGGAATCTAAAAGAAACACTTACCTGGGCTCTTCACAACTCATGAATACTTAACTGAACTCATTTCAATATATGCAGTTTAAACAAGTGCAATATAAAGAAAAGTTGTTTAAAAACATGATGTCAACTCTGTGTGTATGCAAAGATACATATAACTCTGAGATGTATGTAAAAATATAATAAACTGATGTATATAAAAATACAATAACTTCTATGGGAATTTCTCTAACCGACAACCATCACATAAGAGCTATTGTGATGATACAGCGATCTACCTCACGCTGCCAGTTCGTCTTATACCCGGCCAAAGGTATAGGACATGAACTACTAAGTGGATCCACTAGTCTATTGTGAAAAGGGTTCATCTAAAAAGTATGACCCTGTTCTACCCATGGTGGCTACATGGTTTATGGGGGCTGTGAGTTATTTGAACTCTCTCCCATATCGGTGCTCAATACTACTCCCAAAAATATACTAGCTCTTTATGTTTTTAAAACATACTTCTTCTGTGATTTGAGATTAGTGCTCAAAAACGTAGCTCAAAGGCTACCTTGAAAATCTCAGTTTCCCCTTCTTGCTTCATTTAGAAAGCTATTACTCTTTTCTGAAAACTAGCCCGAAAGTCTCAATTTCCGTTCTTATTAAAATGTGAAAACATTTTTAAATATCTTTGAGAATACATAGTCCCCATATACTTCTATGAAGAGAAGATCGTCACCTTTACTTCTTTAATGAACTGGAAACTTAAGTCTTTAAACAATGTTAAAACAATTGTGAAAGGCTTTTGAAAAACTTTAAGAACTGATCTGAACTTGACTCTTTACTTCCCTTAACTGATCCTTGAATTGAAGTATGGATTCAAGAATTAAGATTTTTGACTTGGAAAGATCTCATGATGTTTAGGAATGATTCTAGATAGTTAAACATGAGCAAAGACCGAAAAATCAACATTTGAAGGTGGGTCCACGATGCGGAGGCATAATTTAATTTTAGTTCCAAAAATGTCTTTTGAGGCAGAACACCTCGTGTCAGCTCCGTGATGCGAAGCTGAACTGTTCAAATTTGGGCACTAGGTGCGCGACACGCTGCTACCCTTTAATTTTGCCCGACGAAATTTCTTTTTCATTTTTCTTCCCCAAATCCGCCCAAACTCGATTCTTTTCCTTAAATCACTTTTAGATACAGATACCCAGCAATGCACCTAAGAATCTAATTTGAAACGACCCTATCATGCGATGTAACGAACTTAGAAACTTCCCAACTCCATCAAATTCAAAAACAATATATGAATTCTAGAGTAGATATCAAGATAATCAATATTGAAATGCTTTTAGGACGAATCCAAACTGAAATAAATATGCTTGGCACGTGGGAGAACGATCTCAACGTTATGAGAGTCTCACATACCTGGTAGAAGAAAATCCTTGGCGAAACACCAACTGCCTTGATCGATCTTGATGAATTTTCCCTTTTCTCCTTCTTTCTCCTTAGCCCTAGTGTGAAATCCCAAGTTCTAAAACTGACTAAGTTCTGAATTGACCCATATTAAACTCCTAAAATAGGATTAAAATAATAGGAAAGTGAAAAGACTAAAATACCCCTTATATTTCCGTATTGGACATTTCCTTAATCCAAAAGTCCAACTTCCAAAGGGCATAACTTGCTCATACAAACTCGGAATCACGCAAACTTGGAGGCATTGGAAGGATCATTCCAAGATCTTCCCAACCATATCTGGAACTACACTTAACTTATCATGAGCTAGTAGTTATGTCCATCTGCTCAACTTTAACTTGCTTACAATTTTTCAGATTTCCTTATACTTTCAAAAAAAACTATTTCCAGATTTTAAACTTCTTTCTAGTTCTCTCTAGTTGCGAGATGTTACAATAAACTACCCATACTCACTGATATGGCTGGCAACGGGACCGGTAGCGGGACTATCGGACCGGGATGAACCAGAATTGGGTACCACCGGGCGGAATCGTACGAAAACTGGGACGGACAGGAATCGGTAGTTCCAGAAAAATATACGTGTATCCATCCCGGACCGGTACCGGACCGGGACCGACCGTTACCGGACCGGAAACCGGGTCCCAACGGCTATATTTTCAAAAAAAAAAAATTACTTATTAAAATTAAAAAATTGAGAACATTAATCAAATAATATTAAAACTTTTATAATTTTAAAGTTAAAAAATTATACTTTTAAACTTTTAAAGTTTAAAATTCAAACTTTCAAACTTTAAAAGTATAAAAGTTTAAATTTCACACTTTAAAAGTTTTAAAATTTAAATTTTAAACTTTAAAAGTATAAAGTTTAGTTCACTTTAAAAGTTTTATAATTTAAATTTCAAATTTTTAAAGTAGAAATTTGAAATTTTCAAACTTTTAAAGTTATAAAAGTTTAAAAGTATAAATTTCAAACTTTATAAGTTATAAAAGTTGAAGAAAAATAATAAAAAAAATTAAGGCGAATAGCCTATAGCTTTATTAATATTAATTAAATAGTACAATTTGAGTTACAAAATATTAGTAGAGTATTAAAAGATCTAATCTACACAGCCACCTTCTAGGAACGGTTCTGTTTGAATTAGACCTCGAATTATCATACTCATACTAATAGACATTTAAGTTTAATAGTTCATGGTACCAAGGAAATCTTTTCTTAAATCATTTAACATTTCTCTTGTAACATGATTTGGAATTGGTTGATTAGATAGTTCTTCCAATGCATCAATGCCGTCGTTACTAAAATCTTGCATTATTTCATCAACATCATTTTCAAATTTGATCGGTAAAGCTGGACGACCATAACTCCTTCTCTCGCCAATAATCCAATCTCTAAATAGTACCGATATCTCCAAGCTATCAGCTGCTAATGAATATCTATGCTCTCCAATTTGAAATCTTGTTGCACTAAAAGCACCTTCGAAAGCTACTGAAGATGTTTGAATAACTACCATTCTAGAAGATCAGTAGTAGGTTCTGTATTTTTATTAATATATGCATCAAAATCATTTCTATCATTATGAGAAAGTTCAAGATAACAATCTATCATATCATCAAGATCATCTTCATTATATCTACTCCAAGAACTTTGAGGTTCTTCATTACGTACTACATTCATTCTATTAGAATTATACAAGTCATACAATTTTCTAGCTTCAATTTTTATACTATCTTTAACTTCTTGACAACTAGGTGTTTCATCATCTTCAATACCCAAATTAAAATATATTTTATCAACCATTCGTGATGCACCTTCATCTTTGTAATG
>JAJOOO010012730.1:0-11618 GCA_029582685.1 Solanum piurae
CATCAAATTGAAACAAATATTTGCATTATTGCATTTAACTAATAAAAATTTTCATTGATCATCTTCATAGATTCGCATGAGTAAGAGATATATATGACGATCCAAATTGAGCATTCATAAAAGAATCTACTATATTATTTTGTGCAAAGATTATTATTCAAATATTCACTAAATAAATAATACTATTTAATATAACATATATTTTCTGAATTGGTAATCACGTGCAACGCACGTATCAAAAAACTAGTCCAAAAGAAATGTATGTACAAAATCGATCAAGAAGCCCAAATACAATAAACTAAAAGCAAAACAAGAAATCTCTAGGCTCAGCCAATTAAGGAAATCGGCTAGGGCTTTATAAAGTTTCTTACAAAGTAGGGTTTCGTTCTTATCCTATTACTCTCTTCTCCGCCTTTCTCTCTTCCTTGTCTCCTCCACCATCTCAAGAAGTTAACACTGCCATGGTTTTTCTTTTTCTTTTTTTGTGGGTGATTGAGACCTGCCTTTGTTATCTCTTTTCTTCTTTCTCCACTCGCAGAAGTAATTAGCTACCTCCATTTACATCCTTATTTCCTTCAAATTCAATCAATATTTGACCTTCTTTTGCATTTTATATAGGTATCTTCCGGGAGATGCAGTGGATTCCAAGATGGTTTTGACAGAGGTACCAAGTCTTGAGTGGTTTGGAAGCAATCCTTTGTAAGTTCCTTCTCCTTCATTTCTTCATTTTCTTTTATTTATTTCCCCCTCTGTGAAGTATTTTATTTTTTGGAGATGAAACAGAGGTGTAGTTATCCAAATGCTTCCGATCTCTTTCTAAAAGGCTTGTTTTTCCATCGCAACAATTTATATTGCTTATATTGAATTTAAGGAATTTAATATTCTTAGTTGATTATGTTAAACTTTTATCCATATTAGACTCTATATAATGATTGGGAACTGCATACTAAACTTTTATTTCCAAATCTAATGTGTAATAAATTTTGACATAACAATATGGCCTAGATGCAAAATGTTCTTAAGGCTGTAGATGTGTCCATGATGCATCATAATGTATCTTGTTTGTATTTTGGCACATACACGATATGATATTGGTTATTCCTATGATGATTTTAATAAATTGAAATATTATTTATAACTCCAATAATAATATTTATTTGTTCTTATTTGTGTCAATTGTAGATGCAAGTATATAACATTATATACTTGGTCTTAGTGTTTAACAACAAAAAAATAATTTAGCGAAACAAGGTTTACTTGGTGCTATAGATAAAGTGATTTGACTACTTAATATTATTTGAGTTTTTTTATATTTATACTAGATATCATGATTCAATCTATTATCTTTGTAAACTATCTATTCCCCCCAGACCCCCCCCCCCCCTTGTTAGCTTTATATTACATATCAAGAATATAATGTGTCTATTCTTGAAAATTCAAAGGAGGTTTAGAGAATTTGCAAAAGGGACATGGACAATCAAGATGAAACTTAATTAGTTTCCTAGAGAGTTTTGCATTATTTATTCTTGACATATTAATATGTCTTGGTCCACCATTTCATCATTTGCTTTTAGAAATATATTTGCTTCTATTTGTATGACATAATTCAGATGTCTATCATAAGTAAAGTTGATTACGTTTTTAGTTATTGTAGAGATGGGTATTGTATCTACCGATTCAATCAAATAAATCTATAAAATTGAAAATTATTTCTGGAATGATCATGCAGATCTTACTTTAGTACTTGTCAAACTTTTAGTGTGTGGATCTTAAAGAAATATACTTAACAAAGGTATTTGCATATGTGTGAAGCTTAATTTGTAGTGAACTACAATGTGGTATCCAGTAATAAACAATTGTACTATCCAGAACTCTAAGGTTTGGTCGTAAATTTATTTATTTTAGCTTTAATTTGTGTTATGTATAAATATATATGTGGTAGCTTTTTAGCTTTAATATGCATACGCATAAATATATATGTTGTATTTTTTAGTTAGTTTTAATTTCTGTAATTTCTTTTCAATTTTTTCCATCAAAATTTGCTCGATTATTTTCACGCTTGAATGACCATGTAAGATTGGGTAACCATAATGGTTCACTAGCTGTCGAAAAAGGATAACCTAAATTTTTACCCAAACATAAAAGTAACATATGTAATTTTTATGCTCTGGTGAAAAGTTAGGCCATCAATAGCTAGTGTACCCTGATGGTTACACACTCTACACGATCAATCAAGCGTGAAACTGATCGAACCATAAAGTGAGGGACTTCTTGGTTTTCCAGGTAATGTAGCAGTTGTTTTACTCTCTTTCTATGACTGAATTTATATGAGTTGTTTGAAGCGGCTTAATCAGGATAGTTTCTTCTGGGTAAGTCCGTTCTCTTTTTATCACTTTTCCTCGTTGGCCAAGATTCATCGATCCCGGTGACTTACTTCTGCCTATCTGTCCCATTGGTGATAAAAACAGGTTAGCTCAGATTTGTACGAAGATGACAACATAAGATTTTTTACCTACCAGACAGTAAGTGAATCATTTTTAAAATAAAGCTATTATACATGAAGAGAATACACATTTCTTTTACAAGTTACATTTTTATGTCAACTTTATGGTAGGTTTTTTCACACACTTATACTAAATTACTAACACATTTTTCTTTGACAATACTATTTGTGGGATGATCAAAATATACTTAAACATGAAAGAACATAATCACTTGTTGTCATTTCATCCATATTAATTGCTTGTGTTTGGCTGAAATTTTATTTGTTTTCCAGTTTGTATATCTTTTTTTCTATCATTTAATATCAACCTTCTTTATGCATGTGCAGGAAGTACCAGAATACTGGCAAAAATATTTACACAAAAATAAAAAAACTAGTAGGTGGATTATTTTTCTCCGATGAGCGGGTAAAAGAATGTGGTCTATCTATTATGATTTCAGATAAGGTTTTGATTTTTTGACATGTGGATGGGAGAATGTTCTTGACACTTATGGCATTAATGTAGGAAATGGTTGTTCTTTTCAACTTTTCCATCACCAGGGACATATATTTTTTGTACAAAAAATCTAAAACTCTAGAACGAAGCCAAAAGAACTATGTACTTGTATGCCAGTTTCTCATTAATGGTTATTGAAAAATATTTAATTGTTTCCTTATTGAGTCATATATTTTGTACTGTCATTTTGAAGCTGCAACTGTTACGCTAATACTCCTCAAAGGGATAACCGAAGTACGGGGGTGAGTACAATTCACCTATACTCAGTAGGTTGGATCAATTGAGTATAAGTAATTAAAAAGACTTAAGAAATAAACTATGAACTCTTCCACCTACATTCATGTCACGACCCAAAGTATACCCTAGGTGTAATATGGTGTATAGAACCCCAAGAGACCCTACACAAGCCACTTAGCATACATCATACCAGATAATAAAATTTAAAAAGTTCAAATGATAGCATTTTATACAAAAGAGTTTTTGGCAAAAGCGAAAGTCTAGCATAAGTCTCAAAGTCATTTAATACATCATAAGGAAAGTGATTGGGACGTAACCCATATATCACATACAAAGTTTTAAACAAAATGACATAAAGCAATAAAATGTATCTTGGTCCACGGAACATGAGGACTTACCGATCTTCAAATGTCTATGAAATCAAAAAGCCATGAGTATGGGAGGTATGAGCGTTGGACCCTACATTAGTGAAACAATGTAGCAACAAGTATGCTAATACATGAAATGTACTAAGTATGAGGCAATAATGAACATAATAATATAATGGACTTAAAACGAGTAGACATGATCATAATGAAACATTTGTAAGCTTTTTGAGAAGAAATGACATGAACATCATAAATCATAGTCAAATACATTAACATAAAGGACATAAGAAAAACTTTAAAGAAAACATAGTTATTTTGTGTGATCTTAGCTTTAACCGACAGTAAGACCATGAGAGTTATATCATAGAATCTGGTATATCCCTCATACCTCATTGAGGGGATACTACTTGCCAATGTAGAATCCGTAAATATCATCATTTGCTAAAGTTGATCCACAAGCTAGGTCATATAAGACATCCTGCGGGGGCACATAATATGGGACTAGAGGTTACTACTAGAGACTACCCAATTTGAACCTCCACCTCAAAGCCCTCTCGGTGCTAAGTCTAAATCTCAACGGCATAATTAAAAGTCAAATATCAATTTAACATAGAGAAACACAGTGATCAATACCAATCCACATTTTCAAGATCAAAATATAGAATAACTCCTTAAACATAATTCAACATGGATGAGAATACTTTTCATCAAAGTGAATTCATTTGTGAGATGTATCTTTCAAATCATGATCATCATAGTAAGTGAGAAATCCTTTCACAATAGCATCAATACTTTCCTTTCAAAGCATCATCAATTCACTTACAATAACTTCATGAAAACATGCATATCTTCATAAATTCATAATTCATAATTCATGGATTTATCAGAAGATCATGGTTGAAAAGAATAATTTAGGTATGTGCAAGTGCAATTTCAACTAAATATCATAGATTAACATCAATTAGTGCATTAGAACACTTAATTAATCGTAATTAATCATAATTAGAAGAAATCCACATTCTTTGAATTAAAACCCTAATTTGATAGATTGAAGATTTAATTGGGAACTTGAAATCTTTAGGGACTCCATGGAGGAACGGACTCCATAGGTGAATACACACATACCTTGATCCTTTAAGCCCAAGAAAAAAGGAGAATTTAGAGACTGAAATGGAACCCTAGTTCTTCTTCTTATTCCCTACACTTGAGAGAATTTGGTCAAGCTTAGGGAATTTAGGAGAAGGAGTTCAAATGGTTAAATTGGGGGCTTAAAACGCTTATATAGGGCTTAGAGTAGAAGGTAAAATGACATAGTATTGGGTTAAGATGATTACATAAAAGACCCAAAATCCCCTAAAAATTAACTGTAGACTAGACCTACGGACCGTAATAGATCTTTCTACGGTCCGTAGTGGTGAACCGTAGACCAAGTACCGGGACCTTAAAATTCACCCATTTTTTTACGGATCCAATGTACGATTTGTAGGTCTTTTGTAACACCCCAGAATTGTTTTGAACAAAGACTCGAACCCTTCTTCGTTTTGAGTAAGATTTAACCAATGAATTTCAAAATTTGTTAAGTATTAAGGTCAGGTCACTAGATATATCACCTTGAGTTCAAAAAAGAATTAAAAAGAATTCATTCAAGTCATTCCTTAGTTCTTTTAAGTTTTGGGTCAACTTCAAACGACCATAACTTTCAGTACAGGGTGAGTTAGGAGACCCACAAGATATCAAATAAAAGATCTTTCAGTCCTCTTTCCAATGCCACCAAGTTTGCTAATTTTCAAGTTCGTATGAGGGAAATATATCCTTTTAAAGTCAGGTTGTCCATTTAAGGAAAGTTACCCAAAAATATGAGGGGTAATTTGGTCTTTTCCTTTCCCAATCAGATTTAATCATTTTTAGTAGGGTTTTAGGAGTCTAAACTGATTAGAACCAGTTTCATTCATCCCCAAAAGCATTTAGGGTTTTAGAAAGGAGATTCAAGAGGAGAAAAAGTTTAAAGTTTCAAGCGTTTGTTCAAGAAATTCAAGATTTTGCCTAGAACCTAGTTCTTTGAGGTATGTAAGGCTATCATAGTATTATACTAGATCGTCCTCACGCCCTACATCTTCTTTCAAATCAGTAAAAGAGAAATCTAGGATTCTACCCCTAAATTTGAGTATTCTTGAGATAAGTTGATTTGAGTCCTTGGGTTCATGGTTCTTTTAAAAATTCTATTCAAAATTATTGAGTTTCTATATTTTTATTGAGATCCTTGAGTTGATTTGTTCATATCTATAATTTAGCATGATCCCTATTTTGAGTTATAAATCTTTGAGAAGTTTTTCAAAGCCAACACTTGAGTTTTAAACTGAGTTTTGAGAAAATAAGTATGGGAATGAGAAGAGTCGTATACATGAGTTCCATATTATTATTTAGACTCTTGATTCGAGTCGTTCATGCCCATAAATTCCGCATGAACTCCATCAGTTGAGTATCTTTGAGAGGAGTAGTATCTTCAAGTTCTAAGTCTTGAGTATTGAGTTCCTAATCATTTTGGGATTATATTCCTAATCATGGGGCTACTATATGTTACCTTTGAAGGTACTTGAGTTGAGTATTTCATGCCCATAATTCTGCATGAACCCTATGAGTCCAGCATTCTTGAGATAAGAGGTATCACTGAGTCTTTGAGTTGAGTAGTTCATGCCCATAATTCCGCATGAACCCTCCAAGTCGAGCATTCTTAAGATGAGTAGTATCATTGACTCCTTGAGCTCTGGAGTTTTTGAGTTCCAATTATTTAGTTCTATTCATGGTTATTGAAAACCTTGAATCGAGTCATTCACGTCCATAATTCGGCATGAACCCTATTTTAAGAAGTTTTTTTACAAATTGTTTTAAAATTTGTTTTATATAAAGATTTGAGCACTGAGTTGAGGAAGAGTAGATCTGAGTTCATTTTATTCAAAATGATATATGGAAACTAAGTATTCCCAAGATTCAATGTTTTTAAATTTAAGATGAGATGAAACTGAGATTTCCAAAAGAGTTTTGAGCAGTTTGAGTACCATCTCTTTTAAGAGAAAGATTTTTAAGTAATAATCTCCAAACACAGAAAAAGTTATGTTTTTAAACATATGAGCTAGTATATTTGGAGAGTAGTATTGAGCACCGATATGTTGGAGAGTTCATACAACTCAAGCCCCCATAAACCATGTAGCCAATGTGGGTAGAAAGGGTCATACTTTTTAGATGATTCCCTAATGCTTTTTAGCATAGACTAGTGGATCCAGTTTGTAGTAGGTTCTATACCCCGGCAAAGTATAAGACAGTTCTGGCAGCGTGGGCTAGACGTTGTATCATCACATAGCTCATAGTAATGGTTGTCATTTAGAGAATCTCCCACACATTTATATTGTATTTTTATATACAAATTGAGTTATTATTGTATTCTACAATACAATTGAGTTATTATCTACTATTTTAAAAGTTTTTCATATGCATCTTTTATTTTTTCTTTATTGTAACGACCCTAAAATCTAGTAGGTGAAACTAGAGCCTAACAAGTGTGTTTTAAAGTTTGACTTGGGTTTTATGTTGTAAAATAGTTTCCCGAGCTTAGGTTGTGGAGTCTAGGGGTTAAACGTCAACGTACGACCCTCCCAAGTACCAACTAAGGGTCCTTAAGGGGGACCCTAAAGCCTAACCCCCAAGATCCCAAAGAACTTAAAAACTGCCCAAAAAGAAGGCCACCTACGGCCAGTAGGTGGACCCAAGCCCCGTAGGTGGCAGTCGTGGGTCAGTCCCTCAAAAACAAGCCCCAGCCCTGACCTATGGACCAGCAGCATGACCCGTAGGTCTACTCACGATCCGTGAGTGGTGGGCGTGAGTCAAGGGCTGCAATGTTGTCCAATACACGACCTTAGGTAAGCTTAGGAAATTTATTTTTAAGTTGTTTTCATTAGGGGTCGTTTAATATGGGTTTATTTCATGTATATAAAGTATTTTAAGTTATTAAAAACCTCATTAATTCATTATAACCCAAGACCCCAAAACAAAAGCCAACTACTTCCCTCTCTCAAAAATTCTCTCTAAGAAGAAAACCTCCATTGAAGAACAAAGTCAAGGTCAAGCTAGGTGTTCAAGAACAAGTCTTTCTTCTACGATTTCCTGAGGAAATCAACCTAAGGTATGGATGCTTTTCATTCTTGGTTAGCTATCACCAAGAAGGCCCTTCAAATTATGTTTTCAAATCCCCCAATTCTAGGGTGATTCAATCTAGTCATGGGTCTCCTTCCAAAATAAATTCAATTGTTTAATTAGGGTTTATTATGATTGATTATGATTATTTATGATTGGATTAATGGAGTATTGATGGATTTTGATGAAAATCTCCCTTAGACCTATGATTTCCCCTTCTTCCTAAATTGTGAACTAGGGTATGACTTGATTGATCATGTAAGCTTTTCAATTGATTATGTTTATATTTATTAAGTTTATGAATCATGAAATTCCCCTATCTAGTTTTGTAATTCTAGAAGTTAGGATTGATCTTGATTCTTAGCCTTGAAGGGCAAATTAAGGGTTTAGATGTGAACCTCTAAGATTGATAAATTTCTTGGTGAATTGCCTTAGATTAGATCACCTAGACATGAATTGATTATTAATGAATCGTGTACACATGAATTAAATTGATTAGGTATTATGTGGTGGATCATGGTTTAAGTAGTATTGAGATTTAGTTTACTTGATGCTATACGTCTATAATTAAGTAAGAATGAACCAAGTAGTTAAGATTACCTTGAGATTTAGGTTTATATGATTACCATGTGAGGTGTTGCTTGAGGGTAATGCTCATAATATGAATATAATTCCTAAGGCTTAAATGGTAAAAGCTGATATGAATAAGTTAAGGATGCTTAGGCTTAAAGAAGGAAGCTATTATGTAGGTTGAAGTTGTATATGGAATTATTGTGCAAAGACTTCACCCACATGACCTATAATATGATCACATGAGTTTATGCATGAAATGAATGGATTACTTGAGTCATGGTTGTATCTATGTTATATATGTTGAATGTTAGATGTGTTGACTCAATGTGACCCTTGAATGCAATATATGTGAATTATGTGTGATTGTGGTATCATGTACATGCTTATGAACACTTTGAGAAGGAAGTGTCTATGATGATAATGTTGTTGTGGTGTCCATTGAAAGGCTAGTTCTCATATGCACCTTTACATACTTTAATGCATGAAATGCTCATGATCATGTTGATCGACTTGACAGGTGAATGTATTTAATTATTGTGTATATTGTGGTATTGATGCAAGATCCTTCTTTCCTATACCCCTATACATGACTATGAATGATATGATATGACCATGTACGTTATGATATGATTATGTACGATATGTTATGACTATGATAGTCCTATTTTGTTGAATGAAAAGCCATTCTCATGAACACATTACGAATATGATGTGAAAGGTTTACTCACATGTTCATGATTCTAAGGTTCAAAGGACATTCTCACCCTAATGAATCTTGAGCTATTATGATGTATGATGGGTTGAGTGCCTAGTGCATTCTTTTATAAACCTAAACTTAAGTAAAGACTTAAAGTGACTTTTAAAGGGAATTATCGTTAGCACCGACAGGATATGGAAATGAGAGGGGAGCTTTTACATTATAAAGTCCGGCTTTCCCAATGTATGTGATCTCATGAGATGGAAACCTTTTAAGTTAGCAAGTTCGGGTTTCTAGACGTAATCTCCCTATCCCATAACTATCTACCCCCATAGGTCTTAGCTAGTGGATCCATATAAAGCTATTATGTACGTCCTACCTTAGGCAAGTAGGACACCTCTTTTCGGTGTGGGGGTAGAACACCGGATTTCATGTCGCTCACATGGTCTATGTCGGTTGAGGTTAATTTCCCTATATGATACGAATACATGCTATGATAAGAACATGAACTCTAATTATGACTCCTTAAGAGGTACTACTTAGTATGAGTAGGGGTATTAGACTTCACCCATACATTGCACAAGTGGACTTTAAGAGGGCTTATGGTTAGGTTATCTTACGTTATGAGGACTTATGAACTATGTATGTATGATATGTATGAATGTTAAGGCTGACTTTACCTATTTCAAGTTATGATCATGAATGTCACCTTACTTATGTATGTTGGTTATGGATGAACCTAAAGTAAGATATGTATGTTGTTGGTGATCTAAATGTGATACTTAGCATTCGGTAGGGTTATGGGATCTTACCTTTGCAATGTACTAGTATGACTTTGGGTTGCTTATATGTTGGTATGAATTTATGTTATGCATGATCATGGTAGCCTAAAAGTGAGACTTAGTGTACATAGGATTATGGGATCCTATATATGCATTGAACAAGTGTAGCTTAGGGTTGCTTAGGTGATAGTTCTAGTATGATTATATGATCTTGGTATGTACTTACGCATGTGAATTATGTCTTGTGAAGATCGAATTATGCATTATGTTGTGTTGGAGGGTATGCTTGTAATTATGATGATATCCTCTATGTTATGATGAATTGTGCATGGTTTGTCTTATGAGCTACATTCTCCAACTATTTCAAAGATGATGTTCAAAAGTGGCATAGCATGGTTTCAAACAAAATGTCCCTTTTATGCATGTTTTAAGGATTTTATTGCATGGCTTCCATACTTAGTACATTTTGTGCTAACCCATATTTATACATTTTCTATAAGTGTAGGCTTTGGAGATATTGGATTCCATCCTCATGACTAGGACTCTAGTAGATCAAGAAGAAGAAGATTGGTGAGTCCTCATAGTATTCTAGGGCTCGACCACATGTCCTTTATGTCTTTCTTTTATGTTTTTAGATTTATGTAAGGGACGTGTCCCTAAGATTGTATTACAAAAGTTTTAATTCTAATGTTATAGATGGTTTGAGACATAGTGTCATAGACTCTTTCATTTTTATAAAGAACTTCGATTGTAAGAAAAGTTTTAATTTTTTCCGCATTTTCCCCTATGTTCTTATGTCATGATATGCTAAGGGCTTGTATGAGACTTTTCAGAGTCTTGTACGCCATGTCACGTCTAGGGGGTAGTCTCGAGTCGTGACAAACTTGGTATCAGAGCATATGTTTTTGGGATGGTTTTAGGATGTCTCAAACCACATCTAGTAGAGTCTTGTTCATCGGTGTGAGTCACGACACATCTATGAGTGAGATGCTATAGGACGTTAAGACACTTCACTTCTTCATTCTCTAGTCGTGCCATAGAGTTTAACTCTATAAGATCTTTCTCTCTAATCGGTGGTCTTCGAGATGTGACTACTCGAAGGGATCTTGTTACAAGGAGCAAGGGAGAAGGTGTTAGTTGAAATGCC
Organism: Solanum piurae; assembly: GCA_029582685.1. Classification (NCBI taxonomy): domain Eukaryota; kingdom Viridiplantae; phylum Streptophyta; class Magnoliopsida; order Solanales; family Solanaceae; genus Solanum; species Solanum piurae. Next base: position 10,992 of record JAJOOO010012730.1, read on the forward strand.
AATGAAGGCTATGTGACTAAGTAGGAAATGATATTCTAAGATTTAGATGTTATCCTTAAGATGGATTGGTAATGTTATTGTTATGCTCCTATGTGATGTTAGAACCCGTATAGTCAAATTTTTAGTCCCCAAATGATCTTATCAGAGAGTGGAAGGGGGAAAGATCTATGCCATAAGTTTGGATTATGTTTTGTCGTAAAGTTGACTTTGAGGGTTGCATATACCACCTATTTAAGGTGAAGAAGAAGAAGTGTAAGTGTTGACCAACTTCAAAGAGTTAGTTATCTCTTAAGATTGATCTTAAGTATGGTCATTTTGAGTAGGGAGTTTAGATAATACCTAAGTTTGATTGGTTGGTCGATCCCACCAAAGGTGATGATAAGGGTTTCTTGATAGGTTTTGCCCTCGAGAAAATGAGAGATTGCCCGGTGTTTAAGGCTAGAGGAAGAGAAGATAAGAAAATTTCTCCTAATGGTTCCGGTGTGTGTTATGATTTATTAGATTCTGGTGTTACTTCTCTTTTGTGACTTGATATGCTAGACCTTGATGTTTCCCTTAGTGTGAATGGGCTTCATAGTTGTTTTATGATATTGATGGTAGAACTCTACTTGACCATTTTGAGTTTTC
>JAJOOO010012731.1:0-12317 GCA_029582685.1 Solanum piurae
CGGACCTTACTTGATGTGATTACACTTTGTAAGTTGTTGCTTGGTAAGAAATGTGAGGAGTATTACAAGATGACTGTTCTATTTGAGTGTCAAGAAACACAAATTCCTCAAACTTTTGTCCTTCACTTTGTACAGTTATAATATAAACTGTTTATAATAAGCTCAAATGCAACATCATAAAGACAGAAAACAATATAACAACCTATGACAAGTTCATTTACACAGACCAATTAGCTAACTTCTCTATTTTTCTTGTTTCTTGATTATTATTTTCTTTTGATTCTTATTCTGTTTACAAAATTAGCATCTTTTTATTGTCTATGTATCATATTTCAAGAAAATATTAGACATTAAGGTGATAAAAAAAGAGAAAAATGTTCAAGTTACAGAAGCAGAATAATAAACAGGAAAAATCAGGAGAAAGGGTTGATTTCAGATTCTCCAATTTTCAACTACTTCAGGTAAAACCTTCTCGTAGTTTCTTATTCTTCGATTTATGTTATTTTCTGTTGTTTCTTGTGCTTCTGTTATCACATTATTTTGTTGTTGTTATTGTTTTGTATTTTCTTGTTTCCAAAACTACTTTGAAAAATGCTTTTCTTGAGCTGAGAGAGGTAAAGTTTGCGTACACACTGCCCTTCCCACCTGTGGGATTACACTATGTATGTTGTTGTTTCAGGTACAAATTTACATTTTCTTCATACCCTTTAAATTTCTTGGTAAATAAAAAAAGCAGTGTTCTGTTCGATTTCTGTTATTGCCCGTTGTTTTTTTGGATAAAGATTGTAGCTTTATAAAGGGTTTGGGCCAAAGTTACTGAGTTCTGCCGAATTTGTAGATAGGCTTGTAGCTCCGTCCCCTGGCAATTGTTGAATTGAGAGGATGATCATTCAGTTAATAGGATGCCTTGATGGTTGAGATCAATTAGGTGATCTTGAATTATATCAAATTAAACAATTTAATGTAGTTATGTAGATAATTAAGACTATAGTTTCAAATTTATGCAGTATGAATAAACTATAGTTTGGATTTTCCAGTAGTGTGTGGTTTTTGATGTTGCTCAGACTCTTCAAAAATGTCGTTGCAAGTTGCAACCCTGTCGGATTCTCCAAAAATTCACTACTTTTAAAGGATCCGACACACATATAGGCGACATTTTTGAAGAGTCCGACCAAGATAGGTCCGGTTTTCCCTCTTGATTTTGATTTCCCATAATGAGGCACTGTCAGATTCTTCTCCATTTCTGTTTACTTTGATTAAAGTTTCCAGTATTTTATTTTCGAATACAGTTAAGTTAACAGTATAGTGGTATGGTACCTATGTTGCTCGGACCCTCCAAAATTGTTCCCGTACCCTTGTCAAATCCTCCAAAAATGCATAGGTTTTTGAGGGATCCGACAATATTTCTGAAGAGTCCAATCAACATAGTCTGGAACTAGCAGCATTTAGGCTAAACATCGTGGCTGATCATCTGTAAAGACCAGCTAAGCATCATTGGCTCGGTCAGCCTTTAATTTACTCCAACTCGCACCAGAGTATAATCTGATATATGTAATGCCTAATATGAAACTGTTTGATATAGTTCTATGTTAGTTTAGTTGATTCAATTGTACTAAAGAACTCCTGTTACGTGGTTTCATTTAGCTTATCGATATAACAATGTATCGGAGGTACAAATGGTTGTTGACAACTAGATTATGATGTTGTAATGAGATAGGTACCAAAAGGATGGGACAGGCTATCTTTGTCTATAATCTGTGTAGAAACTGGAAAGACGGTAGCAAAGCTAGGCAAAACACTCGTGAAAAACGGAAGCTGCCAATGGCCAGAGACACTTTTGGAGTCCGTGTGGATTTCACAAGACGATTCATCTCTAGAGCTCGAAGAATCTCTCTACAAGTTTGTTGTTTCAATGGTATGATAGAAATCCTTGTGTTTTGCTTCAAAAATCTATCTCATTGATAGTAATACAATGTCGTAGCTAGTTTTCTTCAAGTTCATCTCACTTTCTAGCACGTTTTATTTGGTGCACACCTGAACCCCTCTAGATGCTTATATGGCAAAGAAAGGGAATACACCCTCATTTTAGGACTAGACAGAACTTAGGTGTGCACTGAATAAAACGTGTCAAGTTTAGGGGGATCCCAAAGGATTCTTCTATTAAAACGTGTCAAGATGACTTGCTTATTCGATTTCTTAATTGCTTCTTCAACACAGGGCTCTGCTAGATCTGGTCTACTTGGAGAGGGAACAATTAATCTAGCATCATATGTTGGTTCAAGAATGTCTTCTCCTGTTTTGGTTCCGTTAAAGAAATGCAACCAGGGAACAACACTACAGGCAAGTCTTATGATCGATAAGTCCTTTTCCCCACCATTTTTCTCTAAGGTATTGTGGTAGTGTTGTTCGGACTCTTAGAAAATACAGCTGAGTGTGTGTTGAATCCTTCAAAAGCTATGCATTTTAGAGGATCCGACAGGGGTGTGACAACATTTTTGGAGGGTCCGAGAAACATAGATAGAAATATGGACCATGTAAAAACTACAACTTTTTGTTTACATAATTTCTTATCAATCTTATTTACAGGTGAAAATTCACTGCCTAACACCAAGGAGTAAATTCAGGTATTAATAAAACAGGCAAATTCCCACTTCCTGGGGTCGGCTATATGAATCCCCACTTCTTCATCATACTAAATAAGGTAAAAGTGAATCGCCATTTAACTAAATACTCTTTATATACTTTCAGAGATGAATTGAAATCTTCAGGTTCTGGTGTGAAAGAGCATGGTTTAGATCATGATGTTAACAGTAAATCAAACGAGTCTGGCAACTTCTCTGCTGGGAGTGATGTGCTTCCATATGATCCCGGCTCAAACTCGGGTCCAAGTAAACTTGAGATCAAGGTACTAATGCAAATTTTTCATCCATTTTGACTGTTTTATGCTGAACTTGACAGGTTTAAGTTAATTTCTTAAGTTAAGCTTCCAATTTAGTAGCATGATGTTTTTCCTTTAGATTATAGTAATACACTGAAAGCGAGACTTGGAGCAACGGTAAAGTTGTCTCTGTATGACTTATCATAACATTAACCATATGTGCTTGCATCAGCATTTCCCCTAACCCTGCGTGTATGCAGAATGCTTTGTGTACCAGGGTGCCCTTATTATAGTCATAAGCCAGTTATATTATCCGAGTTTGCTTAGGCCGGATGAACGTAATTCTATTTGATTTTTGTATTCAACTCAGTTTTAAGTAGTAAATTCTCTTCCACATTCAGTGTCTTGTGTGGTTGATTTACCTCTACATTTCATTTCAGGAGAGCAGTTTCTTGGAATCCGGATCAAATAACAGCTTTAGCTCAGCTGAGAGTTTTACGCGAAAAGAAAAGTTCCCCTCCAGAAATCACTTAAAGAATGAAGGATCCAAACAAGTTAGAGCAAGTCCTGACCATACTTCACCTCAGAACGATCATTTCATCGATGATCAAACTGTTTCAAACCGATCATCATATAATACAAAAGCCACAATTTCGATGGAGCATCTGCAGAACAACGGAAAAGATTTCACAGCGTCTTCTGTGACAAATTCAGGCTCTTCAAGAAACCTTCTGGAGGCTGCAGAAGATACAATTGAAGAACTCCGAATAGAAGCCAAGATGTGGGAGAGAAATGCTCGGAAGCTCATGCTCGATTTGGACATACTGAGAGAGGAATTCGCGTCTCAGTCGAAAAAGCAAGCAGACTTGGTGATGGATCTCTCAGCTTCCTATTCAGAGCAAGGTAACTTGAAAAGAGAGATTGAGAATCTCAAACTAATGTTGGAGGAGTCAACATCGAAACACGATGTGGCAGAGGATTCGATATTTCAACCGAGAGGTCAGAAGGAGGAACTGGAAAATGAAGTAAGACATCAACAGGAGTTCAATGCCAGTTTAGCCTTACAACTAAAAGGAAGTCAGGAATCAAATATCGAGCTCCTCTCGCTTCTTCAGGAGCTCGAAGAAACTATAGAACAGCAGAAAGAGGAAATAGAGAAATTTTCATCTTGGAAAGAATCGGAAGAGACATTGCAAAGAAGTGTTCAATCCCTCACAAAGTCGTTACAAGACAAAAATCACGAGCTTGAGAGTGAACGGACAATGAACAGACAGACAGAGAATGGACACTCTGAGAAAGCTTGTACTGAGCTAATAAGAGATATTGAAGCATTACGAGAGAAAGTACAGGAGCTTGAGAGGGATTGTACTGAGCTTACTCAGGAAAACCTGGATCTTCTGATCAAGTTTAAGGAGTCCGGTAGTCAAGTTGGTGAAAATGAAAACTCCGAAGACTTCACTCAATTAGTGAAGCAGCTTGAAATAGCTTTCCACCATCTAAAGAGACCGTGGCATAAACTTCCGTCCAGTGTGAGTGATCAGTGCAAACATCACCTGGAAAACTTGGCAAATTTGAATGAGAACGGTGCAAGCTCTTCAAAACTATTGACAACCGGCTGTGTCCTTACGTATCTGTTTGACCTGAACAATCTCTTGGAAACTAGAACAGTTGAATGTGAGGAACGTCTTAAACAGCATGAACAGGAGATCCATGAGAGAAATAGAAAGCTGGAAGATTACAGTCTTGAGGTTCAAGCACATGAGAGCTCAAAGGCAGAACTACAAATGCAATGTTCCGGTCTACTAAAAGAGTTGGATAAAAAGCATTTCGAGTTACAAAGCAATGAGGAGGAGAAAAGCCGCCTTTTGGAGCAGCAAAGAGAACTAGAAGGTAAAGTAGCTGGTCTTCAAAAGGAAAAGGATCAGGTGGAAGAAAACATGAAAATCGTCTCGACAGAAAGTGTCATGACCTCTAGCTGCTTGGATGGTTTGCAAAGTGATTATAAGGAGCTCAGCAATAACATGGATGCCCGAGTTTCTGAGAACAAGATGCTGGAAAAGAAACTAGCACAGCTCGAAAGTGATAAGCATACATTGGAGGATCAGTTTCTAGGATTGACAGAGAAGAATGAAAATATGGAATCACAAATTAGGCTCATGACAGTTGAGGGAGAATCTCGTCAATCAGAGTTGGAAGAATCCAAGTCTGTCATAATGAATCTTCAAGAAGAAATTGAGAAGTTGGAGAGTGAGACGAAAACGAGCATTGCTGATCTCAAAGAAGAATTAGAAGACATGCAGATCCTATGGTCACAAGCTCGAGAAGAATGTGAACATCTCACCGATGAGAATGAAAAGTTACAAGAATCTTTACAGAATCTTCTTGAAATGGAAAGAAAGAATGCAGAACAGAACGAGCATCGTATGCAGCTAGAAGCTCAGCTGCATGAATCACAGAAAAGCTTGTCTAATAGTTTGATAAAGGTTAAGGCTCTGGAAGAAAATCTCAATGCAATGTGGAAAGATTTTTCCTCGAAAGAGGAGAAACTGAATGCTGAACTAGATGAACTCATTCAAGAGAACAAGAACGAAATTGAGAAACTCGTGCAACAAGAAAGTTTGTCTAATCAGAAATATTTAGAGAAGTTGACGGAAGTTGAGACCCTAGAGAAAGAGGTAAAACAACTAACCAAGCGAATTTCTGAAATGGACGAGGAAAGGAGATTAGCCACTGACACTGTTAACCAAGTTTCCAGTTTACGTGCTGATAAAGAAAAGCTCGTATCTGCACTTGATGACTTCGAATCAAAATGTACTTTGACTGAGAAGGAACTTGCTGCTTCAAGACAAAGTTATGAGGAGCTGATGATTGATCATGCAAAGATTTTGAAACTTATACCAAATTACAGGGCCAATGTGGAAAAGCTTAAGACGTCTATTAATGACCTTGAGTTGCAACTCACTCTTTCGCGTTATGAACATCAAAAGTTTCATGAAGAAAGTGCTAATCTGAAGTTTCAGCTGCAGAAAACAAAGGAGCTTCAGGATGAAGTGTTCAATCTGAAGAGTGAGCTCACAGAGTGCATATCCGAAAAGGAAAACTTAGAAGCATCACTGGAGAAAATATCCGGAGATTTTGAAGAAATGAAGGCTGAAAAGGCCTCGTTTGTTGGTAAGATCTCCGACTTACAGAAGGTCTTGTCGGAGTTGGAGAACAGCAATAGAAGGAGAATTTGCTTGGAAGAAAAAGTTGAGCAAATGGAAAGTGAGTTAACTGAAAAGGAGAAATTCTTTGCACAAAAGACTGATTTGAGAAATGAGCTTAGTGAAACTAAGAAAGATAATGAGCAATATCGGCAGAAAATATACAAGATGGAGGAGGAGAAGGCTAATTGCTTGAAGAAAGTTCAAGCACTCGAAGCGGAGGTGAAAATGATGGAGGAGGAGAAAAAATTATACGCCAAAAAGGTTAGCTTATTACGACGTTCTTTCTTAATCCTTTTACTGTTTTTCGCATAACTTAAATGCGGATGAATGACAGAACTTTATGTTCTTTTGCAGTTTGAACAGAATGATACTCCAAAGAGCAACAATAAGTACACTAACTTCAATAGAGCACCTCAAAAGCTTAGTCAGTCCCAAGAACTTTGGGTGGATCGACTTCATTCAGATCGCAAAAGTAGTGAATCAGAGGTACCTTTTATTCCCTTCTATTCATTTTCACCTTTGAAGCAGTATGCTGCTCAGACTCTCCAAAAATATTGCCACACCTGTATCTGATCCTCCGGACAAGCACTACTTTTGGAGGATCCAACAAGCACCTGGCGACATTTTTGAAGAGTCCGAGCAACATAGTGAAGCACAATATATCACCAATGGGACTAGCTGGTCTTTTGCTTAACTCCCTTTTTTCTCTTTCAAAATACTTTTGTTCATCCAGGGTGAAAATAATTTCTCCGACAAAATTACTTCTTCCGTTGAAGTGGATTACTTGGCTAGAATACAATTGCTTGAGAACAAGCTTGCTGAAGCATTAGAGGCAAATAAGAAGTACAAAATTCAGCTTCAAAGGTATGTTTCAACTTCTTGGAATTTAAGTTTGTCACATTTATTACTAGTTTTTTCGTGTTGCTCGTGGGGGTGCATCATCTACTTCAAATACAAAAAAAAAGAGTCATTGTATATATAGTGTGATTTTCAGGTGAAGTGGATTCATTGAGTTCGGATGAACCCCCTTCCACCCTCTAGCTATGTCCCTGCAGACAGGACCTTAAAAAGGCTATGCTTAGCAGCAACTATGGAAAATAATATCTGTTTGGCAATGAAATTTTGGAAAGAGCTATGTACCTTTCACAGCTCAAAAGGATTAAACTTATAAACAAGCTGAACTACGATAATCTACATGATATGTTATATAAGCTATCGGAATATTTATCAACGATTCATCGTCTCAATATAGAACTTAACAACCTTACTTCAACATGGTATGCTCTATAGGCTAGCACCATCTTATCCTTGAGCTCTAAGGAGACAAGAAATGAAGTCTGGTTGATGAAACATTTAATTCCTCAAAAGGTCACTCAACTTAACGAAATTACCTAGTAAAGTCATTTATAAAACAAAATATAGAACTTAAGATTTCCTCTACACATATAATACAACACAATCACAGAGCAAATATAATAGAACATCTGCATTTTTTAAGTATGATGTTCGAGTCTTTTGAGCTGTTATTCTTGTAGGTTCAAGACTGAGGAACGTAGAGGACATTCACCGGCTTCCAAGAAGTCAGAAGGGGACAGTGAAATGGTGAAAAGGTTCGAACATACAAAGGCATTACTAGAAACAGAACTAAAAGACATTCGAGAACGATACTTTCAAATGAGTCTCAAGTATGCTGAAGTAGAAGCACAAAGAGAGGATCTTGTTATGAAACTGAAGGCAGTTAAGAGTGGAAAGAGATGGTTCTCTTGAATCACGACTAGCATTCTCGCGGAGCATTCATCCTAACCTTAGGTAAACCAGTCCACATTTTCACCTATGTTGCTCGGACTCTTCAGCAAATGTCTCCTGGTGCATGTTAGATCTTCCAAAAGTACTACAATTTTTGAGGATCTAACACAGGTGCAACAACATTTATGCAGAGATACGAGCTATATAGTCTAGCACATATATTACCATTGTAATTTTTTGTCAAAATAACTAAAGCAAGATATAGACAATAAAAAATTAGAACCAAATAAGATTGTTACAGTGGCAAGGCATAGTGGATTTTTTAGACAAGAAAGTACACACTAACAAAAGTGTGATATTATTCTCTATGTATAGTAAAACAACACAGTGACAAAGTCAGAAATTTTATTAAGGGTTTTCAACCGTCTTCACAATTAATAAATATGTGTGTGTGCATGTCACATTAAAATAATGTTTGATCTATATACATAATATACTTTTCCGAAAAAGGATTTTCAATTAAACATTTTTCTACATACTTAGTAACACCCCCTAATTTGGCACTATGGCGAAGTTAGGAACTGCTGAGAGTGTTCAAGATTTAATATATACTATAGTTCGCGGTATGTGTTATTAATAAAGAAAACATATCCTCTTAATATGAAAATATAATTCTTTAAGAAAAGAAAATGGAAACAAAAGATTCCAGAAATGTGTACTGAATATGCTATTGAATGTGCTGAATTATATGCTGGCTATTGATGTCAAGATTTAGCCACAAGTACAAAGCAAAAACAAAAAACAATTAGAAAAAAATAAAGAAAGATATTTGAGTGAACAAAACAAGAAAAAACAGTACATGTTGGAAGACATAAAGATATAAGCTATAACATGTATATTAACATAAGTATAAACTATTGTACTTTGGGAATATTTGATTGTTTTTTTTTTTGGATCTAGGTATTATTCTCTAAGTGATGCTTCAAAAGCTTCCATTATTAGGTCATTGAACCTTCTTGGTAGAGAGCGTTTTATCTCCTTATTGAATTTATTCAAGATGAATTTGAATTAGTCAAATTGGTGAATAACTAGTCGATGCGACACAAAATCAGATTTATCGGATCAATGAATTTTGAATATTGAAACCCTTGGCTTCATTGCTAAATTCAAATTAATTGGAGTGAATACGGAACACCATGGTATTCATTGCTAAATTTAAATTAATCGGAGTAGTGTATTCTGAATATTGAACACCTTAACAATATTCAACCTTTTACCCTCTTAGTGAGTCGACGAGACACAAAAGCTTCCATTATTAGGTCATCAAATCTTCTTGACCGGAGAGTGTTATTCCCTTGGTGAGTCTATCGAGACAAATTCAAATTAATCGAATCAGTGAATTTTGAATACTAAAATACAAAAATTTAGCACTTTATTGCCTTAGTGAGTATACTTGGCATGAATTTCAAGTTAGTTGTATTAATGAATTTTGAATACTAAAGGCCTTGGCATTCAATGTTTTACCACCATAGTGAGTCTATATGCTACATGAATATAGATTAGTCGGATGAGTAAAATTCGAGTATCAAACACCGAAAAAATAGAAATGGTTATAAATCTTGCAAAAAAATTGAATTCTATAATCAAGTCATCAATTTTGCAAAACCTAAGCAATGGAAAAATTACGTTGAGAGTGATGCTATCAGAAATAGACCCTGCAATGTGAATTCGTACGAAATAAAAAAGAAACGTCATCAAACTAACAAATATCCATGTGTCTAATATTTTCTCAATATGTAAAGAAGTTAAGTTATATAATAAACACAATTTGATTTTATAAATTAATAAAAAAAATATTGGCCTATTAACCATTGGCCAGATGTACCATATGAATCATCAAAAATCAAGACTCACTATATAAAGAGCATTACGCGAAATTTTTTATCATGCCTGAGGCACAAGTATGATGTGGCAAATAAAAGTTGTATAAGGCTCATTTATATTTTGCCAAGTGGATTCATTTCAGAAAAATGGCCAAACTCATTTTTCTTTCTCAACCTTTTAACGTTTTCTTTTTCTCTTTCTTACTTTTTTTACTTTTTTTCCTTTAGTTTCTTTTCTAACAGTTCTTTCAAATTTTATACTTCCACTTAAATAACTTTATTCATGAAAAATATAAAATCCAAAAAATCTTGCCGAATTCATTCTATTTCTAACATTTTGATATTATTTTTTATCTCGATATTGATTATTTATATTATTAAAAATAGTTATATAAAATTATTTATTCATTTACAAAGATATAATTAATATAAAAAAAAATTAACCAAATAAATTTGTGAAAGCACAAAATAATAGTAGTATGAATAAAAAAAATGTACACTGAGAGGTAGAACTAAAAAAAAAAAAGCTTTAGAAGATGCAAAGATAAAATAAAAAATGAATTTTTGCATTGAAAAAAGATACAATGAAGAACGAAATTTTTTATTAATATTAAACATTAAAAACATTAAGTGGTTATAGAATAAATAAAAATAAAAATATATTTGGTGATTAAGAATTGAGTGATTAAAATTGAAATCTCAAAAAATAATTTTTTGATTAAACTTTAAATAATTAAAATAATTGAGTGAATTTTTACTTTATTGATGAGAGTTCAATTTATTTTTTTAATTTCACTATCTTCAATTTCTTTGAATTCATCCAAAAAAAATTATTTTTCTAACATCATCACCTTAATTTTCCCTCAAATAAATGATATATATATATATCGGGGGTGAGTTTCAAAGTTTCTTTATCAAAATAAAATTATAATAAAAGTTGCAAGCAAAAAAGAAAATGCAAGTAAAAGAAAAGATTAAAATTGAAAGAGAAAAGTGAGGAAATGAACAAGTACAGTATAGGCCCACATATACAAATGGCAAGCCAAAAAGGCCTCGCACAACTGACATTATTTGTGCCTCGCACAAAATAAAAAATTTCAGCATTACACAATCAAATTAAAGTTTATTTTAGTACAAGTTTCATTAAAAAACTGTACTAACTGATAGTACTGCATATGTCACCTCAAAAGTTTTTTTTTTTTCTACTTCTATTCCAATAATTTAACGCGTAGTCTAATTGGTAAATAAGTTATATCGCAGAATTATAATGATACTACTATTGAATAAGGATATAACTATTTAGTGAATATATTTTTATCATAAAACCATAAGTTTCAAACTCAAAACTTCTAATTAAAAATAGAAGCATTACATTCATCATATCACATTTGTTGGTAGTACAAAGTTTCTAATACTTTATTTAGTTTCCTAAAATTCTGCCATGTGAATGATGATTTCATCCTCTAATAATATAATAAAGAGTTAAAGGATTAAAAACACACATAAACTATCTTATTTTATTGAATTTCATACTCGAACTATTGAGAATGTGAGTTTCATATCCGAACTATCACCCAACGGTTAGCGAAACACACTAGACGTCGACTAGACCAAATGTTTGTCTAGAAATGTTTCTAGGTGCATTTATCTTAAAATCTTCACACTTGAAATATATAACGACTCTATTTACTTATACATTTTTAAAAAATATATATTTTTAATTGACTTCTTTAAAACTCTATAATCTCTCTCCTTTCACTAATATCGATGTCATTAAAAGAAACAACATAATTTTATTTATATAATTAATAATTTAAATAGTACTAGCTACAAAAAAAGTAAGCATGACAAGATAAAAAAGTTAAAAGGGTGGGAAAGGAATATGAGGGCCATTAAAAGAAACAAACATTTTTTTTGTGTGTGATGTAAGAGGTATATCAATGGCATATCCTTTAAGATTCTAAACTTGCCAACCTACCCCTCTAATTTTTACTCTTTTTTCCTACTTTCATTTTTGTTTTTCCTTTACCTAAAGTGATCACATTCTTCCTACTTAAGTCACCTTCATTTTTCCTACATGAACATCACCAATATTCCTTCCTTATAAGTTAATCAAACACTTTAGGGGTACTTTACTTGATTTGTTGTAATTTTCGTTCGATGGAGGAAAAGGAAGAACTACTCAGTAAACAGAAAAGACTGAGAGTGTCAGATGAAGATTATAATGCAAAAGATGGTATTTGATGGGAAATTTTATCATTCATGAAGATATTAATCTTGATTAGTCCCATGGTGTAAGGTAATTAAGGGCAACTTCTATATCCTTTGGCATTTGAGTCTCTTGATGGGCTCTATATTATAGGAATTAAATTTATAGTAAAAAAAGACTAGCATTTTATGCTAATTATCTTATCCTTTACTTATTAGTTCTTATTTCAGTATTTTTCTTGTGTTTGTAAGCTACAAATAATTAATGAGTGTTTTGATATATTAGGCCTAATATGGCCAGAATAATGGTTTAGTGATGTATTAATGCTTGAGTGTGTTTTTGTTATATGGGTTTAAGTTATATATACATTGCAAGAAATTTTTACACTATATGTC
>JAJOOO010012732.1:0-23503 GCA_029582685.1 Solanum piurae
CACGTCAATATGCATATTTCTAACAGCTAGTTTGGATATTCATTATATGTTTGAATTGTGATCGCTTTTGTTACTTTATCCCCCCCCCCCCCCCCTCAATTTTAGCACGTAACTTACTTTTTCTTATAAGTTTATCTTTAAAATTGACAATATGAACAATACAATTTATTCAAATATTATATTAATCAAAAAGGAAAAGGGTCTGATATACCCCTCAACTTTGTCATTTAGAGCTGATATACCCCTCATTATAAAAGTGACTCATATATACCCCTATTGTTATTCAAATGACTCACATATATCATTTTCTTCTAACGGAAGTGAAAAAATTAATTTTAGTTTATTTTTTTAAATTATTTTTAAAAAAATATAATCCCATATGGGTATATTTAATCCCCCTCAAACATATATTTTTAAATTTTTTTTTTGTTTCAATGACTAATTTAGATTTATTATTTTGATGGTCAAATTTATTTAAGTTTTGCTAATATTCTTGTAAAATTTAGTACCGATGACCCAATTTTTTTCTTCAAATACAAAAATTAAATTACAATATATCCGAAAAATAGTTTTAAATTATAATATAGCCACAAAAAAATAGTTTTAAATTTTTTTCTTTACACTAAGGAATGAAAGAAAAATAAAATAAGAATAAGAAACTCAAATAATGATAATCAAAAAGTCAAAAAATAATTTATGTCTGAAAAAAATTTAAATATACCTTGAAATTTTCTTGAAAAATCATATATACCCCTAAATAATTTTTTATGAAATCAAAAGTCAAAAATATAAATTTAAAATTAATTTTTTCACTTCCGTTAAATGAAGGGTATATGTGAGCTTATTTTATAACGGTAGAGGCATATGCAAACCGTTTATATAACGATAAGAGTATATATGAGCCACTTTCATAACGATGGGCATATCAGCTCTAAATGACAAAGTTGATGGGGGTATATCATGCCCTTTTTCCTAATCAAAATAATATAATGCATTATCAAACATACCTAACAAGCAACAACTAAATACTTTCTTATTCTTAACTAGAGATTTCGAATTACCTCATTATTAAGTAGAGATTTCGAGTTTGGGTTTGTGTGTGGTGCTTAGCTTTTCATAGTGGGGCGAAAATAGGAGTGAAGCAACTTTGAACACCAATGAAATGTCAAAACTGGACTGCTGCTTGACATCGTTGTTGCCGCCATAGTCCTCTTCCTCCTCCTCTTCAAATCCCTTCAGTTCTTCAGCTTCCTCTAAACACACCTGGAATTGCAAATGTACATTTTTCTTCTTACACTTCTCTCATTTTCTTGCAATCACTTTATCTTTGTAAAAACAATATTGATCTCCTTTGTCGATCCAATTTGCTGATATGGGTCTTCTTTCAAATTCATTTTTTGATATTGTAAATTTGTGAAATTTTTGCTATTTCATCTTCTATTTCAGTTTTTTTAAAATTATTCTTGCAATTTTTTTGGTTAGGTTAGGTGGCACATGGTTTGTTGTTTTCTGATATTTCTTCACTGAGTTTATCTTTGAGATGACCAATAATTAGTGATCTTCTTGTCAATTTTAATTTAATCCAATTCATTCGTATGGAATTGTATAATACAGAACTGAGAGCTACTGGCTTCATTTTTTGACATTGTAAATTGTGAAAGATTTGATATTTTCTCTTCTAATTTCATTTGACATTCAGTTAGTAGGTGTGTGTAAATATATGTTTGCCAAAATAGACCATATTAAGCATATTGGATTCGAAACTGAAGGCATGTGCCGGCCCATCTGATTAGCAGATGATTTTGTATGCAGAAAAGTTCAGTTTCTTGTATTGCTTCTTTCATGATTTTAGTGAAAGTATGCTTTAAATGATTTAAGCATTGGTTTCAATATGCTTTCATTTTAGTGAAATCAAATCAAGGATCTCCATTTTCGTTGATTTCATATCGTACTTTAGTTGTTTAGTATCGGCATTAACTGGGCATGCATAGAGCGAAATTGTTTCAAAGGATTCATATAGTCGATCACCACTTTGTTTTGGATTGAGCTACAAATGAATGATTGGTATCGTACTTTAGTTTTTCTTTTTCTATTTTCTTCTTCACAGTCAAATATTAAGGATGCAATCTTTTTCTGTTTCATTTTCTCTTTATATTTTTCAGACACTGAGTACGATTTGTGTAATTTTGAATTGCAGCTAATCTCTGTCAAGTAAAAGTTACTCTATTCATCCAAGAGAGAATTATAAAGAAATGGCTGTGTAAGTGTGTTTACTCAATCTTCGAATGTGTCCATTTGTACATATACTTGTGTCTGATTGCAATTGCTATTTATGGTTAAATAGTGTGGCCTCTGCTCCTGGAAAGGTTCTGATGACTGGAGGTTATCTTGTTTTGGAGAGGCCAAATGCTGGTATTGTACTGAGTACAAACGCTCGTTTTTATGCTATTGTGAAGCCACTTCACGAGGAAATTATACCTGAAAGTTGGGCATGGGTGAGTGATATTTTCCACACTAAATTGGATATTCATTTGATCAGAAGTCAGTTTGATAATTTCCTTTTTCTCTTCTTAAGAAGCACTTTTATATTAGTTTTCCTTCCTTTCCCTTTGTAAAGTAGATTGAAACCTACCCGTGTCTTTCTTATACTTTTTTAGGGTTGGGCAGATGTTAAGTTGACTTCTCCTCAGATGGCCAGAGAAACTATGTACAAATTGTCTCTTAAGAATTTAAAACTTCAGAGTGTCTCTTCGAGGCAAGTAGTGTAATGAAACTATTTCGTTATTTTCTTTCTGAATCAATGATATTTGTTATTTAAGGAATAAGCATATTAGATAATTGAATGGTTCAGTCTGTTTCCTTATTAGAAGATATAAGTGTCTAGAAATGCAATAACTACTATGTTCGTTTAATCTCAGTGAATCAAGAAACCCCTTTGTAGAATATGCAGTGGAATATGCCATAGCAGCAGCCCATGCAACATTTGACAAAGATAAGAAGGATATGTTACAGAAACTACTTCTGAAAGGTAGCGTCTGACTGTTTACTTTTGCCTTTCTTTCATGAAGATAAAGTCATTTATTGAAAATTGAATTTAAATTCCTCATTTGAAAATAAAAAGAAAATATCTCAACAATATTAGTCATGCAGGTCTTGATATAACAATCTTGGGATGCAATGAGTTCTATTCGTATCGGAATCAGGTGGTTCTCCTTTGCAGCTTACTTATATTAGAATATTTCCAATATGACATGTAGTTTAGAGATCTATGCTCATTTCTTGTGAGTTTGGGTTGTAAATTTACCATGGACTAATGTAAAATCTGAAACCCTCACATTCTATACTGTAATTTATGGCATCTGTTAAATCATAAGATCATGTCGGACAAATTTCTTTATTATACCCTCTGATCAATTTGATGGGACCATCTTGACAGGAGTTTAAGATATTCATTTCTTTTAAAGTAGTTAAAATTTGATTGGATGATAAGGAAAAATCAAATGATTTCTTGAAATTAAAATTTGAATGATTGAAAGTTGTGATTGTCGCATAGCACACTATTTTATGTAAAAGTGTGCCAAACATTTTCCGGATGTCCCAAAATAGAATGTGTCACATCTCTTGGGACGAAAGGGAGTATTAAAACACTGACATATTGCCATATTAGTTGTGCAGTCTGAACTTTGCTGAATTGCTTGGATGGTTTTAAAGAAAAAGTTGCTACATTAATGACTCAGTCCGAATTAAGTAAACTAAGTTGAATTTTTTATGTTAAATTGACAATGCTAATAATACGTGACCAAAAATCTTCTTATGTTTAAAAATGGCAGACACGCCAAAACTAAGAAGAAGGGCTATGGAATAATGTTTCAGTTACGTTCATCAAAACGAAAATGGTTTGAGTTACATAAGAACAGATTGATTAAGTAAATCTTGATGTTTGAAATCACATGCATTTCATACCAGAGTCAAATTAGAACATTTAATTTGGTTGATACCACTCTACTTTATGTATGAGCATAGGACAAGGAATAGTGGTGGTCTTCTTATAAGGATTTTATACAGCTCGGACTGATCAACTTGGATGCATCCTTTTTCATAGTTTCATGACCAACTCAGTTCAAATTTCTCTGGTGAAGCCTCAGTTGCACAAGATACACATAATAAAAGACATGACAAAAGGCTTTTATTACTTAATTTTATTTTTGTTGCAAGATTTTTGACATTAATCTGTTAAATACGTCTTGTAGATCGAAGCGCGTGGACTCCCTCTTACACCTGAGTCATTGGCATCCCTTCCACCTTTTACATCAATCACCTTTAATGCAGAAGATTCAATTGGAGAAAATCAGAAGCCTGAAGTTGCAAAAACTGGATTGGGGTCATCAGCAGCTATGACAACAGCTGTGGTTGCTGCTTTGCTTCATTATCTTGGTGTTGTTAGTCTCTCCTCTTTTTCTGAGGATCAATCCCACGGAAGGAAAGATGATAGTGATCTTGATATTGTTCACGTGATAGCTCAAACTGCTCACTGCATTGCTCAGGGTAAAGTTGGCAGCGGATTTGATGTTAGTTCTGCAGTTTTTGGCAGCCAACGTTATGTGCGGTTTTCACCTGAAGTGCTTTCCTCTGCTCAGGTCTTTCTTGTCTTTCCAATTTATTTAATCAATTCAGAGCCATAGTAATGATAGAAGAAATGATGTTACCATTCTCAAAAGAAAAAAAAAAGATAGAAGAGATGACCTTCTCTTATTTAGCGTTGAGTGTAAGAGTACAACAGGAAAAATGATAATAATGGGCCTAGGTTACTACTCTTTAGTTTTGAATCTGCCAAAAACTTCGTCTCTCATGGCAAGTCCACTCCTGAACTTAAATAGCTTTTGTCCTGAAAAGTGATAATTAAAGTTGATACTCTTTCCAAATTGAGACAACTTCTAGAAAATATATATAAATCACATCGTTAATATGCTGTTTCTAGCACCACAAGGTGCTATTCTCCTGTTTATTTTTAACTCGATAGAATGACGCTGCTTGGGTTAGTGATAGCACAAATAAAGACAGTAAGGTGGAAACATTGCTGCTGGGCTAGTCCCTCAAGGCCTAGCTCAAGTGGCAAAAGGTGGAGGATTTGTGGCTTAGGTCGCAGGTTCAAGCCCCACACCATGCAAAGCGAAGCCTGGTATTTAAGTGGAGAAGGGTAGAGGGGCGGGCCCATCATCCACCGAGTTTAGAAGGCTGTGATTGGTCCAAAGGGCGGGTCACAGACGGATTTCTCTGTTATCAAAAAAAAAAAAAAAACATTGCTGCTGGGCTAGACATGAATCCAGAAGAAGTGGTACCACCTTCATGGCAAAGTAGCTATGGTGGAACTAAGTTCGGAATAACCTCTTGGTTCCGCTGGGCCATTAGCTCAGCGGCCTGATAAAACTTGCTTTAGACTATTGACATTGGTGCGAAGGCTAAACTGTAGCTTGGCTCAATTGGAGCCCAGAAATATATTATGGTTATTTTCTTGAATTACGGAACAAAAAGGGTAACAAAGGAAGCTGCAACTAAGATAGTTTCTGCTCTTCAAAACGTTGGTCATTTGTATACATGAAACCAAGTTGCCAGAAATTCAAACAACCTACTTTCTATTAGTTTTTTTTTTATGAGGAAAAAATTGGGGAAAGATCCACATCCACCGAAGTGGGAAGCCTTAACTGGATGTGTGGTAATAGGTGAAGCCCGATGGCTGTTTCCATCCCTGTCGGGGCAGATGCCAACCATCTCTCTTTGCTACAAACATTACTTTGTAGTAGTTTTTAGACAAAGTAGTCATGCTAGAACCCACCTCTAATCAAAACTGCGGAGTTTCAAATTCTGTCTTACAAAGTACTCCATCCGTCCCATATATTTATCACTTTTCATTTTGCACGGTACTTAAGAAATCATAAATAAGTAGATAATTTTACTAATTCACCCCTTAAAAAACTTCTTGGGAATTTTACAAACAAATGTGAATACTTTCAAAAAAAAATTAATTGCAAATGTAATATAGAAAAAAATTAATTAATACTTTCTTGATTTAGTAAGGTGGACAACTAATATGGGACAACTATTGTTAGTATGGATCAACTAATATGGGATGGAGGAAGTACCTAATAGGTTTATCATTTGTGTCCAGTCTGAAGGTAATATTGGGTGAGTGGCAGTTGTATGATAATTGATAAGTGAGCCTTTGCTTTCTATTTGCCAAATCACTTCGATTAAAGCCATCCATGTGAATCAATATTTTTGTCAGCAACTCCAGCAGAGATGCTTGTCATTTCAGGTGAGATACTACCTTTTTTGTTTCATTCCGTGGCAAGAACAATGTCTCTGTTGGGCTTCACAAAGGTCTGGAGCAAGGTTTTCCTTCTGTTGGTTGTTCATTTGAACTCTCCTCTACTGAAATTAAGGAATGATGGCATGACCTCTTTCCCGTGCCATGCGAAACCTATTGGACATGTGATGCCTTCTCTTATCAGTAGTTTGCTTTAATTTGAAGGAAGACTTGACAAGATGGGGTGGCTCAAGTTAAAATCACCCTCCACATCCAACCTCGATAATGGGGTTTGAGTCACTAAAAGACCAAAGTGGGAAAAGGCCTCTGTTGACTCCTGGGAGGTTGGGGTGGGGTAGATGTAGGTTACCATACAGGAATAAATAATGTAAAGAAAGAGTTTTAGTACTGAAAAGTTAATATTATGTGGTGGAGTTGAGAGATACTGAAGATTTTGCATCTTAATTTTGTTGAATCTTCCAAATAGCTCTGACTTGTTGACTATTTTGGATTTGCAGAATGCAGGTATGGCAACACCACTAACAGAAGTCATTTATGATATCCTGAAAGCCAAGTGGGACCATGAGAGGACCAAGTTTTCATTGCCTCCATTGATGACTCTCGTGAGTCTGATAAATTATGTTCCATATTCTGTTGAACAGTGTCTGGTTAACTGTGATAAATTTCTTATCGACTTTTAGTAAGCTGGATGATAAAAGAAATCTGATTTACCTGATAATCAGCTCTTTTATATAACACCTTCTAATTATAAATCTTCACATCCTTTTTTGACCTCCAAGCTCATTGTTGACTGGACAGAAGATTGATTATCATGCAGTCATAGTGAACCACAAACAAGTTGCATACCCCAACTGCTAAATATTGTTGTCAAATATAGTCTCTTTTTGTGGTGCAAGGGTTAAAACACACAAATTTTGCTGTGTTAAGATTAAGTGATTTCTTCAGCTGTGATGGTTAATTAATCTTAGTAGGAAGGTCACTCGTGCAGCTTATCATGCATTTGCTAGCCTACTTTAATGAGATTCGTTGGCATGTCTATACAAACATTAACATTGAAGTATCCTGTCTAAAAATTTTGACCTTATGCTGGGCCACTACTATGGATCTTTCTTGCTCTTTTGAGGCTCACTACAACGTTCTACTGCTACAAAATTTGACTTATTAATTACCATGTTAATTGTCTGTGGTGCACAGTATTTCTTCCTTTAAGTTGCTGTAATTGATTGCGAAGCATCTTGCAGTTACTTGGAGAACCGGGCAGTGGAGGATCTTCTACTCCATCAATGGTTGGTGCTGTTAAGAAATGGCAGAAGTCTGATCCTCAGAATTCTCTTGAAACATGGAAAAAGTTGTCAGAAGGAAACTCTGCCTTGGAAATGCACCTTAATACCTTGTGTAAATTGGCAGAAAGGAACTACAATGTTTATGAATGTGTCATCAACGCCTGCAGCCTGCTTCCAGCAGAAAAGGTAAAATTCTTTTTGTCAAAATTGGAAAGGAAGTTCAAGATCTAGTAATATGTAGAAATTGTGCGAATTATCCGTATTAAGTACGGAAGTTTTTTTGCTTCATTTATACTTAATGGTAGGTATAATTATCCTTGATGCACTTAGCTTCTAACTTGTTCTAAAAAGGCTTACTCTGCTAAGTATTCATGGGTGGTTGAAGTGCTGAAAATTGGCTCAACTTTACTGAGTTGATTCTGAACCATAGCAATGGTTACTTTCACCTTCTTGATAAGTCATACAACAATAATTACACCCTCAATCCCAAGTTGCTTGGGTTTGGCTACCTTCTTGATTAGTCATTCTCACTAAAAAACCACATAAAACTACTGCCGTAATAGCTGAAAAATGCATTACTTAAGAGCTAATGGAAACAATTTACACAAACATACTGCTAGTGCAGGCTAAAGCATGTAGAATAAGGGATTTATTCCCCCTGTAAAAACAAATTCCAAAAGATACCTTCTTCTCAATACTTCCCATTCTACTTCTGATTTTGAACTTTATTTGCTCCTCGCATCATATCAATAAGGAGCGATGACCTTCTAGTTCCACTATAATAGACTGGCAAGTCTTTCTGAGGCAGTAGAGGCCCCTTCCTCTGAACTTGCATCCAGTGAATTTTTAAGCCCTTTTTCTGTTAGGAGTCATAATCCTCCTCCTCAAGCATCCTCCTTCGAGTCCTTCAAATCGCTTGTTGCAACCATTAGCTGGAACAACTTCTCCCTTAACAACAATCATTTTTCTTAGAGAAGCTTCCATTATGTTGTCTCAACACAACAAAAAATCCTTCTTTTTAATACCATCACGTTTTGGAGGCAGGCACTGACGATCTAAAAATGGTCATTCAATTCTTTTCTCCTGCATGTCTGAATGACATTTTCGAGACCATTTATTTAGACAATCCAAGTAACTCCTTGCAAATATTTCTGTCTTCAAATCGAGCATCATTACTTTTTGGTTGGATTATGTAATATTCCTTCCACACTTGATGAAATTTTCTTCTAAAACTCAGTTTTTTTCTGGTTTTCACCATGACTAGTGGCTTGAGAGAGCAAATGAACCAAGTCAAGCAGATATTGTTAAAGAGTTGTTAGGAGCCCGAGATGCGATGCTTGGAATCCGGTATTATATGCGCAAAATGGGAGAGGCTGCAGGAATTCCGGTAAGTTTGTTGCTACCATGAACTTAAAATCATAAGCTCTTAGGAGTCAGCTGCATTGCTGTCTTCTCCCATTTTTTTAAACCATCTTTCACCATGTGTCAAATTCACAGATAGAACCTGAATCACAAACTCACCTTCTGGATACAACGATGAGTATGGAGGGGGTTCTGTTGGCTGGTGTTCCTGGTGCTGGTGGATTTGATGCAGTCTTTGCTGTCACTTTGGGGCCTTCAAGCAAAAATGTGACAAAAACATGGAGTTCACTCAATGTTCTTGCTATGCTAGTGACGGAAGATCCTCGCGGTGTGTCTTTGGAAGACCATGATCCTCGAGCAAAGGAAATTACAGCAGCTGTTTCTTTGATCCACCTTCAATAATGACCCGCAGGTATAGGATATTATATCCAATGGTTTTATCATGCTGTATGACTACAACATCAGATTTTACCACACAAAAAGGATATATTAGAGCTCTGTACTGTAAGGTCAGAATCACCTTCATCAATAAGCACCTAATGAGAGAGCCTGTTGTATTTTTACCCAAAACTTTGATCTTGTTAGAATTAGGTCCCTTTTACTTCAGAACTCTGTATGGTTTGTGGAATCAAAATGTTAGCTTCATTCCAATGGTGAGTCTATCTTTTATACTTGGATTAAGTTTGGAGTTTCATGTCCATTCTCTAATTGATCCCACCCCAAGCATTACCCACCAAGAAATAAACTTTAGTTCTTCACATAGCTTGCTGAATTTTTCGTTTTATAATGGTGGTGTCCATGCTAGTTTACACGTACATCGATTATTTCAGTGGATACTTGTGTTCTCCTATCAACACAAGAATTCCTCAATTGTTCCCATATGGGTCTTATTGCATGTTTTGTCGTTCCATTGTCACATTTGAAATTACGACAAACAAATAGCGAGAACTTTGGACTCAAAACACAATCTAAAAATCATTTAAGAAGAAATTTGAAATATAGTTGCATCTAATTAATTCTGAAAAGCATTAATCATTGGCAACAATTTGATGTTACAAAAGACGGAAATCTAACTTATTTTTATCTGAATTGGTAACCATAATCAGTAAACAATCAGCACTGCCTTAGATGTAGGGTCGTGACTTGATAGAGTTATGTAGGTATTAGTAAGATATGTATTTTGTATTAGTTATGTAAGTACTCTCTTTGTCCCGTTTTACTTGCCATTTTTGACAAAAAGAAAGACAATATTTTTTTACCTATTATACCTTAATTTATTTAGAGAGTTAATATTTTTTTTAAAGTAGAACCTTTTTAATGAGTAAATTGATTTTGAAATTCTATCAATTAATAGGAAGTAAAATGGTAAACTTACTATGTCAATTATTATTTTCTTAATAGGTGTGTCAAGTAAAAATGGACAAGTAAATAGTGATAGAGGGAGTATTAGTTATGTATGTATCAGTTATGTAGTATTTAGTTATGTAGATATCACAATACATTAGTGAGCTAATTGTTATTTCTTAATTCCAAAAATATTTAGTGAGCTAATGTTTATTATACCCATAAAAATAAATAATTATATAAATAATATATTAAATAAAATAAATATCAATACTTGAAACTATAGAGTAAATAACAAATAACTAAATCAATTAAGTAATTTGTACTGTATATGATTAAGTAATTTGAATTAAAGTAAATAAAAAATACTAAAAAAAACTAATACTTGTATAGTTGTATTGACAGTGTGTTGTAGAGAAACTAAGAAAAAATTTAATTATAATTAATAGTCATTTTACGTCAAAGAGAACAATTAACAAGAAATTAAGTGAAGAAACTAAAAGTAATTAAACAATTAACAAAACAAAAATTTAAAGAACAAAATTGGTAGGGCTTTTTAAAAATGTATTAATTATTTGATTTGTTGTAGTGCTCTTTTTTATATGTATTAATTATTAATGTAAATTTAGAAGTAAATTGATAGAGGTAAATGTGCAATTAAGTATTTTAATACATGTATTATACTCACATAACTTATTCCAACTTTAAGTTATGTAAGTATTATGTAGGATTACAAAAAATGCAATCAAACAGAGTATAAAATTTATACATGGATAACTTTTATACAATATTTGAAAACTTATCAACCAAACATTGTATAAAATTAATAGATAAATAATTTTTATTCTATTTACAAATTAAATATAATATAAAATTAATATATGAATAACTAAGTTATTTATGTATTAGTTTTGATCTTATTCAGCTACCAAATTATTGTGAAAAAATTAAAATTAAAGAGTTGACGGTAAAAAATTATTCTTTCTTTATTGGACTAAAAAGTAAAAATAAGAAAAACAAATGGAAAGAGGTGTTTGGATACTAGAGATCCCTAATTAGCCTTTTAATCACAGTATTTATACAAAATCCAGTCTCTCTCCCTTACATCTACACCGCCAATTAACAAACTATGGAGAAAGAACACGGCGACCTTCTCCCACTGAACCCTACTCCGGCGGTGGCGACGACCGCAGTTGACGCCGGAGATCAGCAGCCATTGCAGCAATCAACTCGGCCACGTCCGAAGCGGTTCGTGAAGAACCAAATACCAGACTCCATCCTAAACGATGCAGCTCTCAACGCCGCCATATCACTTCTACCTCAAAACTACAGCTTTGAAATCCACAAGTGCGTATGGCGAGTGCGAACTTCAGGTGCCAAGCGCGTGGCCCTGCAGTTCCCCGAGGGCCTCCTCATGTATTCACTCATCATCTCCGATATACTCTCCACATTCACTTCCGCCACTCACTGTTTCATCCTCGGCGACGTGACTTTCGGCGCGTGTTGCGTCGACGACCTCTCGGCGGGAGCGCTTTCCGCTGATCTCCTCATTCATTTCGGTCATAGCTGCCTCGTGCCTATTGATTCCACCACTATCCCATGCCTTTATATATTCGTCGAAATCTCCATCGATGTTCACAGGTTGTTGAATGAACTCAAACTCAATTTTTATAATTCTGATACGTATGACAATATCATTATGGCTGGAACAATTCAATTTGCTTCTGCAATTCGGGCAGTTAAGCCTGAGCTTGAAAAATTGGGGTTTAGTATTTTGATTCCTCAAGCTAAACCGTTATCGGCTGGGGAAGTACTCGGCTGTACTGCCCCGAGTATTAAGAACAGGTTTTCTGAGGGAGAGAAATTGGTTTTGGTATTTGTGGCTGATGGTAGGTTTCATTTGGAGGCATTTATGATAGCGAATCCGGGGATAAAGACTTATAGGTATGATCCGTTTATAGGGAAGTTGTTTGTGGAGGAGTATGATCATAAGGGAATGAAGGAGGAGAGGAAGAGAGCCATTGAGAAGGCGAGGGGGGCGAAGAATTGGGGGATAGTGCTTGGGACATTAGGTAGGCAAGGGAATCCAAGGATATTGGATAGATTAGAGAAGAAGATGTCGGAAAAGGGGATGACTTGGACAGTTGTGTTGATGTCGGAGATATCTCCTACGAGGATTGCATTGTTTGAGGATGCAGTGGATGCTTGGATTCAGATTGCTTGTCCGAGGTTGTCAATTGATTGGGGAGATGCGTTTAAAAAGCCTTTGCTAACGCCATTTGAGGCGGAGATTGCATTGGGTGATTTGTCTGGGTGGTGGGAGAGGAAGACTTCAGAAATATGTTGTGATGAAGATATGAAGTGTTCAAAGAATGAATCTTGTGGTGCTTGTGATAATGGTGGTGAGAAAGTGAAGGAAGAGTCGCAAGTGGATTATCCGATGGATTATTATGCTCAGGATGGTGGGGAGTGGAATTCTTGCTACTCTAAGAAGCCTGCTAGACTTTCACAAAGAAATAGTCAATCTTGTAATGATGCCAGTGCCATCAAATCTAATAGCTGAGCTAACTTGTTCCACCTGGACATATTGCTGCCATCGTAAATGGAGTTTACACTTCTAAAGTGAGTACCTCCCTCGTATTTTCTGTTGAGGCCTTTTAGCTCAAGTCTCCATCCCCGTAAAGTTACATTCTAGGTAGTAAAAATATTATAAATAGTTCCTGTATTTATTACTTTTACAGGACTAATTTGGAATATTATCGTTAACCTTACTTTAGTGGTGTTATTTTGTTATCCTTCTGTGAGTTATTTTACATCTATGTATGTTGGTGTCAAAACTCTAATTATGCGAGACAATAACAAAGTTTTAAAAAAACATATATCGTGCTCCTTTGCATCATGCAGTCTATCTATTGACCAACTCCAGGAGAGAGTTGCAATCTTGTATCTTGCTATTTCACTTCATGCATCCCTTTATTCAGAGGCATATCTAGAGGGGGTTCCGTGGGTTCACGTGAACTCATGGTCTCCGCTCTAGATCATATATATATATATAAATATAGAGGTGTGAGCCCACATTAAAAGTAGCATATAATTATACGATGATGATTGGGTGCACCTCTCTAAGCAAAAATATAAATTTAAATCTTATATCTATCTTACTTTTTTAGTTACACTCCAAGTGGTTTTTCGGAAACACTTTTGGCGTTTCAATCATTTTTTCTTTTATTTTTTGCTTTAATCTTTCAAAATTTTCAGGTGTGTTATATTGGAAATTCCTAAAACAAAATAGCAGTGTAATTTTTTTTTATAATTAAATTAGTTGTGTATATTAAAATTTAAAACTAGTAGTATTATATTTATTGGACATATAATTTTTAAAATTTAACGGTTCAATGTTAAGAACGTAAAGGTCAAATCGATTAAATTTATATCTTAGATGCATTTTTTCGTAACAGTGCACCCATCCTTTTGAAATTCTGAGTACACCTCTGCCTTTATTGACCAACTCCAACAATTTAGGTGCAAGCCCAGCTGTCCAAATTTATTCATCAGTTCCAGCAGAAACGGTATATTTTTTTTGAAGAACAGTCTGCCACTTTGTTAAGATATTTAATATGGGCTTTCAGGGGAGTCTTAGATCAAGTAAATCATTATGGTGACAGTAATCCGTCTTCGTGAAAGACTCGTCCTAGAATGTGAGGGATCCGGTATATGTATCTTCTTTTCTTTCATTTCTTTCTACATTCCTATTGTTGTAGCTTCCTTGCATCACATAGGTTAAGAGATGTGAGATATAGAGGTCTGCTGAGTGATGGTATATTATGTTGATCGCATAAAAAACTGGGCTTCTCTATTTCTTATCATCCATGTTATATGCTGCTTGTTGTTAGGGTGGAATGAAAAAAGGGTGATGCTAAGGCTGTAAAAGTATGGAGAAACCACCTGCTACCTTTAACCACGGCAATGATTTATTCAGTCCTAGAAAGGATTTTCAAATAAAGCTGGGTATTCACTGAGGCGCCATTAAAGGGAAGGCTGGAAAGTTCGCAAATGTAATGCATGCTTAGATATATTTAAAAATTGCTAGCTCTTTTTGTCTTAGCGTCATTGTTAAGGTTTGATGAAAGATGATTCTTTTAATTTGTTTCATCTTTTGAGAGGATGTACTATGTATCATACTACTTATTCAATGAACGAAGAGTTGTGTTATTTCTTTAGTTCTAGTTATGTTTTGAATATCATACATCCCATATTTTATTTTTGCTCATCAAAAAAAACATACAGCCCATACCAGGTCCTTGGTAATTTTGTTGGAGGAATATAAATCCATGAAGAATATTCAGATAATTCTCCAAGATTTTTGCACCAAGCACAGCTAAGAAGAATTGACAAGTGAAATGGAAATGACGAGTATTTGGACCATACATTTTTTGAGTTGTATCATAGAATCAATCGATAATGATATAAAAGATACAACACTATCATAAAACAACATAGTATTGTGTTTGCCTGCAGTACAAAGGAAATCTTTTTAACATTATTATAGAAATTTACATGCAACTGTGTTTGAATTTTTACACACACAATACCATCATGTTTCTTTGGCATAGCAATAGTACCTTGACAAAGTTGAGCAATCCATCAACAAATCCCAGATTCCTGCAACAATTTAAGCAGACTATGTTCAGGTGCACTCATTGATGGAAGAATAACCCGATTCATGGGAGGTCTAGGTATTGTTCGAGTTGCCATAGAGTCGGTAGCTCTTCCTTCAGGCCTTCTAATTCGCACAGAAGACCCTCGCTCCTTCCATATTCTTCCCTCCTGTAAGTCAAGAATTATACAAATTCCAGTTAGCAAGTAAAATGAAGGAGCCAGGAGTATTCAAAAATACAAATATTAAGTTTTGGACCTATAAATTCAAAAAAAATGAAGAGTCTTGAAATCATTATTAACTTTAAATCTTGAATCCACCTCTAGAGACGAGTATTTACACATACTCGATAGAACATATTCACATGACTACAGAGCACAACTTCAGAGACATACAGGGTGAGTTGAAGACCTTACATTTAGTACTGAAGGTTCTGGAAAGGGACATTGAATTGGTCGATCAATCTCGAGAGGTTCAGAGGGGTGTTTAACTGGCTTGAACTCAGCTGCAAATTCAATACCATGAGGCGTCCCAGAGGAAGCCCTCTCTATAGTAGCCTCTGAATTTGGGGGAAACACTTCCCTTTCATCCTGCAATGAAATTACATCATAAAATTTCTATAACTAAATCTCCGCGACCGCAGCGCGCTTAGGAAACAAGTCCTAAATGGCTTTCTAACAGAGAAATTTTCAGTTGAGAGCGATTCTCATATTAATGCTATGTTTTCTAATCATAAGCTAAATACCAATATGACGAGTTTAAGTATCATGTCAATTCATGGTGGAATAGAAGAATCAGAACAAACTTTTATTATATGTAATCAGAACAAAAGTAAGACTAGGCACTACAAAAGATTTCGTAAATTAGACACAATTTAGAGACTGAAAACAACAACAAAAACGCCAAGAATCAGTCAACCAGAAGACAATTTGTTACAAGGACAAAATTTATTTACTTACAAGTGCACTTTGAGTTCGACGATGGCCAGCTCTGCTCACAGAAAATCTTGAAAAAATGCCCACCATATTTGCCTCTTGATCACTTTCTTGACTCTTAATCTTCTTCTTTTTTCACATGTAAAGTTCAACTAAATTCATCAGTACTTTTAATACAAAACATAAATTTATATGTACAAATTTGTAATCCGGAAAAGAAAGAAAAAACAGGCACGTAACAAGTTGGCTTGGCTAGTCGGGTTTTGTGTGGATTCGGTGAGTCAATAATACTACTTAATTTTGGGAGTTAAAAAAATGAATAAGTGGGTGTTTGGATTGACTTAAAAGTTGGTTAAATTTATTTTTAATTTTTGATTTTTGAAAGTGTTTGACAAATAGAAAAAATAATTTAAAATAAGTAAAAAATAACTTAAAATAAGTTGGAAAGTATTTGGCAAGGTAAAAATTACTTAGAATAAATTTAAAATGACTTAAAATAAGTCAAAAACAAAAAATAGGTCTCCTATTTTTTATTTTTTAACTTAAAAATCATTTGAGTTTGATTTTTTTATTTTTAACTTAAAAGCTATTTTTTTAAGCCAATTCAAATGGGTTCTAAGTACAAAGTGTTGGTTAAAGAATCATTAATAATTTCTCTTTTCGTTTTACTTTATATAGCATTGTTTAATTAGGCATTAAGTTCAAACCTAAAAATTGTCATATTGTTTTAAAACAAATTAAAATGAGGAAAACGACAAGATGAAGTGTCATGTGTTGTTTTGGTTTAAGTGGGTACACTTGTCTCTGTTAGATACGCAATCTTTATTATTTTCTTTCATTCTTGTCTCTCTTTGCTCATCTGGGTCCCTTTAGTTTCTGTGCCAGCAACCGTCTCTTCTATAGTTTTTTTCTTTTTCTTTAAATGTAGCGCAGAACGGTCGAAATTATCCCTCAATTTTTATTTAACGATTAATTTTATTCTTTGTTATATTATGTGATTGTCAATAATTTTACCGTCCATATCCTTCAATTGGATGGAAAACCCAATCTTCCTCCTTTGCATCATGATGATGGGTTTGATTACTTTTTTTCTCCTTTGGATTTAGCTACCACACTTTTTTAGTACTTGATTTGATATCAACTATATATTCATTTACCACTAATTGGGATTCATAGATAGTGGCGGAGCTAGAAATTTCACAATAGATATTCAGAAATAGTACAATAAAAGTTTTAAAAAAAAATAGAACTAGTGAGATTCGAACAGACGTACACTTTCTCATTCCAAAGGTGAAACCATTGGACTATAGCAGTTTATTATGTTAAGAGTGTTCAAAATAATTATTTAATCATTTTGTATATCTTTTTACTTGTATATATGATTTTTTTTTTGACTACCACGTGGCTACGCCACTGTTCATAGATAACAAATTTAGTGCCCTATAATTTTCATGAGCGAAAGAAAGAAGAAAAAAAAGAGGAGAAAAGAAGGAGAGGAGAGGGGAGGATGGTGCCGTGGTGGTTGTACTTTTTTATATTTATTAAATATGTAAATTTTATTTCAAAAATTAAAAAAATTATATCTGAAATCAAACCAAGCATTAGCTAGTGCTTTGACAGTTGTACTCCAAATCAAGCCAAACAAATTAAAATAGACAGACTAAACATTTTTGTTCAAACCTATGAACAATTTTATTTGGCAATAACAAAAGTACTCCCTCTGGTCCATATTAAACAAATTATTGAGACCCTTTTCATAGTTTAAGATAATTGAATTATTTAAAGTCTATGAGAATTGTTGAGACATTTTTTTAATATTTACCCTTCATTTAATGAGCTCTTATCTACTTTACATTTTTTAGGAGAAAAGTTTAAGAATAATCACTAGGATAATAATGAAAAATAGTCTTTAGTTTATGTCCTTAAATATTTTTCATAAAAAATATGGCATACTCTTACAATTCAATTAATATGAATTTGAGAAAATATTTACGGTCCATATAATCTCCTAATTAATAGAGTAGAAAAGTTGCATAAGTTGGGTACACCTAAAATTATTGAGCTAAACTAAGTACTTAGCATAGAAGAAAAATTACTAGTCTATTACTAGGAATTAATGTGAATTAACAAGTAACAAACCAGAATAATCCAGCTAAATGAACTGATACTTTATTATGTCTTTCTTTCGAGTAAGAACTTGAGAAAAATGAATAAAAGAGAAAGGGAGAAGATCGAGTCCCATCCTTGCTGACTAATACCAAGTGATATCTTACTATGGAGAGTTGTGATTGGATAAATAGAGTTCCTCCATTATTAAGTTATCTCAAGTTAAAAAAATTAAAAATTAAAAAATTACAATATGAAGTATATCTCTTTAATAATTTTGTGTGAAGCAGAATTAGTCAATATCCCAAAATAGATACAGACACTACATTGAAAATCAAGGAAGACATATTTTTATTAAAAAAGGTTTTTTTTTTCCTTAACTTTTTGAATGATTAATTTAATTTGCGTTGCGTAAGATTCATTTAATAGAAAAGCCCTACACTTTATACCAAAATAAATTTCATTAATAATCCTGCTAGTTAAATTTTAATTAGATCTAAATTTGATTTGTAAGTAAAAATACATCAAATGTTTATTGTATTTGAACCATATAAATCTAACAAGTTTTAGTCTCTTATTTCTATCTATCTACATTTTTTAAAAAAAATAATCTTTGTGGATCTTTTAGTTGGCGGAAATGAATTATTCAACTTGATGATATAGACTTGAGAAAAAGTTAGCTTATCCCAAAAGGAAACGAAAATAAATACTTCCTAGTGGGGACTAGGAAGCCGTTTTTAATCACCATACAAGTCAAATTAATGTTCAATTGGAACTAGACAAGAATTGAAGAGAAAATAATGGAACTTCCCATCCTTGTCTTGTCCATCTCACTAATTTTCTGTTGTTTCTTCATCACACTGTTAATTCACAATACTAAATCCACCAGGAAGCTACCACCTGGTCCTACTGGCCTCCCGATAATCGGCTCACTCCTCCAACTCGGCTCAAAACCCAACCATTCACTAGCTAAGCTAGCCAAAATCCACGGCCCTCTCATGACTCTGAAACTCGGCTCGATCACCACAGTTATAGCCTCCTCCCCCGAAACAGCCAAAGAAATCCTCCAAAAACATGACAAAACATTCTCGGCTCGCACAATTCCCGATGCGGTCTCTTCCCAACCGAATCGGGAAGCGACATTGTCATGGATCCCGCCCGATAACACGTGGAGGAACAAGAGAAGAATATGCAACATGCAAATGTTCAATAACCAAAGGCTTGATTTACTTCAAGAGCTTCGTCACCAAAAGGCGGAACAACTAGTGAGCCATATAAGGAGCCAGTGTGAGAGTGGCTCGGCTGTTGATATTGGACGCGTCGCGTTCACGACCACGTTGAATTTAATATCGAACATGATTTTTTCGATCGATATGGTGGACCCGGAGGCTCATGAGTTTAAGGAATTGGTATGGACGATTATGGAGGATGCCGGGGTACCGAATTTGTCTGATTATTTTCCGATGCTAAAGTGGTTAGATTTGCAAGGAGTACGGAGGCGTATAAGGCCAGCGTATTTAAGGTTGCATGAAATATTTGAACAAAATATTGAGAAGAGAGTACAAGTTAAAGGGTCTGGTCAGACGATGAAAAGAGACATAGATTTTTTGGATGTACTACTTGATTATTGTAAAGATGAAAGTACTGGATTTGATCGCAAAACTATCAAGCCGATAATCCTTGTAAGTGTGTTTCTTAGATTAAATTTGTGTTTTTTTGGCTTTGACTTATAACACTGTGCCATTGACAGGATTTATTTATTGCTGGAAGTGACACATCGGCCCTAACAATAGAATGGGCAATGGCAGAACTTCTTCGAAAACCTGAAGAACTCAACAAAGTAAGACAAGAAATAATCCAACAAATAGGAACAGAAAGGGCAGTTAAAGAATCAGACATGGACAAACTCACATACCTTCAAGCAGTTGTAAAAGAAACAATGAGACTTCATCCAGCAGCTCCATTACTCTTACCTCACAAAGATGTACAAGTGTTGGGCTTTACCGTGCCCAAGGACAGTCAAGTTTTAGTGAACGCTTGGGCCATTGGAAGAGATCCCAAGACATGGGAAAGGCCACTAGAGTTTATGCCTCTAAGATTCATGGAATCTAGTGTGGATTATAAAGGTAGAGATTTTGAGTTTATACCGTTTGGCGCGGGTAGGAGAATATGTCCAGGAATGCCGATGGCTATAAGAATGGTGAATTTGATATTGGCTTCTATTATTCAATCATTTAATTGGAAGTTAGCAGATGGGATAACACCGGAGAAATTGGACATGGAGGAACAGTTTGGAGTTACTTTAAGGAAGGCTATTCCTCTTGTTGCAATACCTAGTAGTAGGGAATAAAATAAGGTAAAGTCTTTGTTTATCTTAATGGGTTTATCCCTATCTGAGCTTTGAATGAGATTCTTAACGTGCCCTTCTACATAATGATGAATGCCCTTTTGATATTCAAAAGTTACAACTATATATTTTGGATCAATTTTGGTTATAAAACCGGATATTCTAGGTGTTGCTGAATGGTGACTAATACCTCACTTTGTGGTTGGGCAAATAGAATCCCGTTATTATAAAGTTGATCTCAGGTTTAATTTTTTAGAGTTAAAAAGAATGACTATATATATGAAAAAAATTCTTAAAACATTTTTACATAGCGGGAAGTAGGAGTAGTCAAAGCCTCAAAATAGATACCTGTCCTAATTTATGTAATATATTTCATTTTTCGAGAGTCAAACAATTTAAGTTTGATCGAGAATTTGCTCATAGAATCTTTAAAAAATTTAAAATAAAATTTATATATTTGTAAACTATGTAAAATGTTCTATAAGTCAAAATAATTGACAAATCAAAATATTGAAAAGATATATAAAAAATTTACGATAAAAAATAAATTTGTTTGAATATCGAAATTTGAAATGTGTCATATAAAGTAAACACAAAGAATATCAGATATTAGGTCGAAAACTTTTTTTCAAAAAAAAAGTTTTTCCCCTAAGCTTTCGAATTCTTTGACATGATTAATTCAAATTTTTATTGCTGAAATTTATTTAATGACATAACTAATTAAAATTTGCATCGCTTCAAAGTTTATTTAATGAGAAACCATACACTCCCTTCCAAAATAAATTTCATTCTTTAATTTTATATATTTCACTTATAATTCTGGATCTAAATTTGATATTCATAAGTCAAAAGATATCAAATTTACTGGGCTTAAGTCATTGAGTACTTTTTAAAATTTTCCGCATAATTTATTTATACAATTAAACTAAGATTTATACCTATTGAATATCTAAATTATTCAAAACATATAACTATTAAACACAAAATACTGATATGACAAAAATTGTATTTTCTACTTTCCTTCAAGCGTTTGAAAAGATTCAAAATAGTGTCTTTTAAAACTTTTTTTTTATATTTTTTCTTCTTTTATTGACACGTGGCACTATAATTAACTTAAAAGTCATTTTTCTTCTTTCATTTACACTTTTTTCAAAAGAGAAAAGCACCCTACCCCCAACTAGTCATCTCCTTCATAATTTAGTTTGCAATACTTTCTCCATTTTAGCTCCAACATCGTTTTTCTTTCTTTTTTTATATATAAAAAAGGAATATTATTTCTTCCAAATCTGAAGATAAATGAAAATCAACTATGAAGAAATCATACGATTCAAATTTGAAAAAAAGACTTTATTTCGTATGATTTATTTCAAATCTCATAAAAATAATGGAACAAATATGAAGAAGAAGAAGAAAGAAGAAAACTAATTTTTACATATAAAAAAAGTTAGCCGATATTTGTTTATCACAATTTTCGAACAAATTTTTTTACTCAATTTCAAATATAAACCCATTAAATTTATCAAAAATGATATTCAAAAATTTGAAAGAATTAATTTTTGAGCTATCAATTTCTTTTTTCATCGATATAGAAATAAATAATCGGAGGTAAAATTTTCTTTCTTCTTCACTCTAAGTATGAAAATATATGTTTTTTTAAAAAGTCAATCTTTAAGTTATTTGAAAAGAAATTAAGTTTTGTGATTTGAGAAAGAATATGTTTTGGGAAGAAGATGAGATGAAAGGGGGTTGGGTAGGGGTGGGGATGGGTAGAATAGGTTGACATTTTCTTTTTCTTTTTTTTTTAATAAAAAACTTAGATATAAAATGTGTTTGAGATAATTTTAAACAAATATTTTTTATATGTAATTTTAAGGGCCTAGTGCCATATGTTATTTTTTAATTATCCATTTTTGTTATGTCAGCTCAGTGTATCGCACACTCTTTATATTTTTTGATGATTATCAAAAAATGTCTAATAGGAACAATTTTTTAATAGATAAAAATATTAAATAGATATTAATCTTAGTTAATGTGTCTAAGTGAATTATGAAGACAATTTTAAAGAACCGATGACTTGAGCCAATTTAATTTACTGTATTTAAACCATACAAATCCAACAAGCTAAGTCTTTATTAAACCATACAAAACAAGTCCAACAAGCTAAGTCTTTATTAAACCATACAAAACAAATCCAGCAAGTCTTGGAATATGTGAGAGATTAGTGACATTATCTAACATTTCAAAAGAATCTTTAATTTGTGGGTAAATTGGAGCTGGTTGCGTAGAAAAGTTGTCGACACATGGCAGATGAGCCACACGTGTTATATTAACTCACTTGCAACATGACGAAAATTTGTTGAGTGATCATTTTATCACACACCTATAACTAGCCTAATTATAATTTATAATACTCCTAAAAGATACAAAGCAGAAAAAAACATACACGAAGTGGTATGTAGCACTGCATAGTCCATCTATTTTTTCGGCTGGATTAGATTTCTTTTTTCCGAGATAGGCTCCTAAAAAAGCAAGTTTATCCCAAAAAATTTAAAATACATATTTTTTCTGTCTAATAATAGTTATTCATAAAATTATTTTAAAATATTTAACAAGTAATATTTTATGAAATCAATGAATAATTTATATTTAGTTTTTAATTTATTCTTATTATTAATTATTATAATTTTTTATTACATTTTTAAAGATATTATATTTATAATATTTAAAGGGTGATATATAGTAAAATAACACTTCTATTTTTAGTTTCTTTAAGGGATAAATATTATCGAAAAAAGGGAGTATATATAAACAAGCTCTACACACAAGTCCTATTTTTGTAATCTAGACAAGAATTGAAGAGAAAATAATGGAACTTCCCATCCTTGTCTTCTCGATCTCACTAATTTTCTGTTGTTTCTTCATCAAACCATATTTCTATTCCAAATCTACCAAAAAGCTACCACCGGGTCCTACTGGTCTCCCAATAATCGGCTCAAGACCCAACCAATCACTAGCGGAGCTAGCCAAAATCCACGGCCCTCTCATGACTCTAAAACTCGGCTCGATCACCACTGTTATAGCCTCCTCTCCCGAAACAGCCAAAGAAATCCTCCAAAAACACGACAAAACATTCTCGGCCCGCAC
>JAJOOO010012733.1:0-14998 GCA_029582685.1 Solanum piurae
TTCATCAAAGCCACACCTTAGGAAAAAACTTCTAAAATAATCACCAATTTACCAAAAAAAAAACTTAATTATACATCATATCCTTTCATTTCATGATCATAAACCTTTTTCATAAAACAAATGAAAAATTATTATGGCGAACTGATATTTGATTTTTATCCTTCGTCTTTAACTATATATTGCTCCTAACAATAGAACTTATGTCTAGTCACGACATAAGCTCTATAAGGCTACAAGACATAACTTCTGAAATATTATGATACGAAAACATAAACTTATGTCCAACGAAAAAGTTATTTACCTGGCACTTGTAGAAGCAGATCCAATATTCTCATCAGTACAAATATTATTAAATCTCCTTGTAATAAATCCATTAGGAAAATCTTTAGCAGTCAAAATTCTACCATACTCACACCATTTTGTTGATGATTTGTTAGCCTTTGTAACACTTGGGCCTAGGCCCAAGCCCAACTCAAGCCCAGTTTCATCACTGTAAGATGAATTACTCTCTGAACACATTTTCCAATTTTTGACAAACTACAAATATTGAAGTTCAAGAAATGAATGAGAATGAAGTGATCATATATATATTGGGAGATAATTAATTAATTTAATAATAATAAAAATGTTTTTAAAATGCTATATTTGGGACCCATATGTTTGCCATTGAGCCAAACACCTTTTTTTTTTTAATTAAATAAAATGATTAAACAAATGAATTCTTCCTCTTCAAGTTTCATTTGAAATCATTTCAATTTTCTTTTTGCCATCATATGTACTTGAATGTGTTATTTCCATGTTTCCTATAGCTTTTAAGAACTTTTCTCCTTTCTTATTCACTTTTTGTCCAAATGTTGGGACTAAACAATATAATTTTCTTAGTATAACAAAAACTTACGACCAGGTGACAAATATAACTTTATTCTTAAGATTCAGCTAAAAAATTTGAGTATGAAATTATTTTTAGGAGTGTTTTTCTTCTCTTAAAGTAGAAATTTCTATAAGAATTTAAATCAATGAGACCTCGAACTCTTGAATTCATCTCTGGTCTCAAATAATTATGCTTCATATACGTAACTTTGGCCTATTTAGGGGTCACATTAGAATTTTTAATATGTCTATCAAAAACTATCGCTCTATCTTCATAAAGTAGGAATAAAATTGCGTATTACTTTTTTTTTTAGTCAACATAATAAATTAAAGAAAGAGCAAATTGTTTTATTTAATTCAAGTTGGATCATATATGGCCAAAGCCACTATTAGGTCTATCTTTTTGAAAGCAAAAGGGTAAGTGATAGTTGTCTTCTAAATAATAGACAAACAACACAAAGAAAGTAAATAAATAAAGTATATTGAAGCTAAAAAATAGTATATAGTCTAGACTAAGCTTTTTGCTTGTGAAAAGAATCAACATTTTACACATTAACCCATGAGTTTTATGCTAAAGTTGAGACACCTAAACTTGACTAGTTAAGATTTTCTAAATCCTTGATTTTGTTTTATGTCATTCCAAATGTTTAATTAAGATTTATAGGCATCTAAAAAGTCTTATAATTAATGAGGTTTCTCCATTAGCCTTCATTATCTAAGTCATCATACTTCTCTCTTATTCACAGTAGGGATGGATATAGTATGATATTTAAAAAAATTAATTTGATAATTTCAATTTTTATAAATATTATACTATTATCATACCAAACTAACGTGGTATGGTTTAATATTTTGAAGTTTGATTTTACTATATTTTGTGGTATGATAAATTTGTAATCATGGTTTGTTCAACATTGACTTACATATACTCTTATAATAGAGAAATATGACTCCGACCTTTTAAAAAGTGTCTTAATTATATCATACTAGCTAACACCTTTAACATGTAGAAATATTCAAAAGAAAGTATATATAAGACATTTTCTTCGTTAATCAATTATACAAAAAAGAGTACATTTCAATCAAGATAGTGTAGTCAAAATTCCGATGTCTAAATAATTGGTTTTGTACTAATACTAATTTATATATTTATTAGGATTATAACAACATATATGAATGTATATATAATTATATACTTCGATACAATATTTTGTATTTTAATATTCTTTTTATGAAAAATGAATATTATATCAAATATAAAAATAAAAATAAATACATATTAAATATCATAATATCAAAGTAATGATAATAATTTTTTAGATTTTATTATGGTAATTCGATATCTATCGTACCATACTGAATAAGTAAAGAAAACAGAGGAGTAATACATAACTTTTTATGCGACAAAAATATTTTTTGCAGGCCTCGAAATAGATTCATGTTTGAATATATAGTACTATTAAACTTAATTATTAAATTAACCACATTAAAGTTTTGTATATCTTACATATGATCTTTTTCGGACCAAATATTATTATTATTATTATTATTATTCTGTCCAAATTAACTTTTATTAAAATGCAATATAATAATCAATCAATAAACATGTTTTCTAGAGACAATGTCAGTATTAAAGAGCTTTATACTAGATAAATATTAAAATAATTTTTTTTATTAAAAGAGCTAACACCAACTAATCTTAAGGTCAACTTATCATAAAAGTATGTTCATTAAAGAGCAAAACATATCAAGTGATGTGATGCAATGCAGATATTTCAAATTCGAATTTTGAATAAAAAAACTTTGATAAGGAATATTTTCTTTTGAATGAGATTCTACATAGATTAAATTTAAATTAATCGAGTTCTAATATAGATATTAAACATCAAACGTCATATATATAATAAAATAATATAACACATGTTTAAATAATAATTTGAAATTACAATTTCTATTGCATGTCGAAACACAAACTAAATTCAATTTATTTATATGAATTTACAAAAAGGTAGGAGACATAGAAAAACACTTTCCAGTAAATAAAGGAAAAAACATGGCAACACAAATCAGAGACTAAAAAAAATATATATTTGAAAAACGATGAGTGAGAAATTGCAAATGAAACTTGAAGAGGAAGAATTCATCATTTTGAAAAGAGTGTTTATATCAATGGCAAACATATATGGGTCCCATAGTCCATAATCATCATTAGTTTTTAAAAAGATAAATTAATTTTTAGATATAAAAAACATAAATTAATTCACTTATTTTTAATTAAATTATAGTTTAAGCAATGCAATCGATTATTTTTTCCTTATGGTGACAAGGAAAATTATTTGTGAGAAAAACTTGCACATTACACTTATTTTAAATCATATAACATAAATATAAAAGATTTAAAATCTTACTTTATGGAAAAAATCTCCTCCATACCAAACCAAAATATCTAAAAGGAATATGAAACTGATTGATAAACACGCCTAATCTGACCTATATGTGCTTCGAAAAAAATAGAAAGAATTCAGTGATGAACCATAAAACAAAATGAATTATAGTTCAGTTAAGTTCACCAAAATGGAAAAAATAAAATAATACAACATCTTATTAATTAAAAACAATAATAATGAATATTTTCTCTTTGCAAATAATGTATTTTCCTTCATTTTCCTTTCCCTTATCACAATTGGGCCTTGAAATCTTCTTTTGGGCTTTTGATTGGGCTTTTTTACACCCATGACCTGCTTCCAACTGATGGGCTTTGAAACTTTGGATTCATTCTTCTCCTTTTGGGCTTTCCACAAACACATTGACATTCATAACCATAAAAGTTACCAAAACAAGAAAAAAGCCCACTCCCACCATCAGTATGCCTTCTCGTATGCCGGCCCGTTGAATGGTAGCTACTCGACGCCATTCCCCGATCATATAATGGCGGTAGCTCAGTTCGCCACCTCTCGAGCTTCGACCGGAGCCCTTCGACGCTTTCATCTATACTCCAACCATCCAAAACAGAACTCTTTTCCTCTTCTAAAGGGTATTTCTTTTCAGCAATAGCAGCAGCCACTTCAGAAGGTGAAGGCCCAACTTCAGAATCAGACCATACTGAATGGGCCTTTAATGGGCCTCCAAGTACAAATTTCCCATTTTGCCCTTTTGGGCCTCCATAATCAAACCCACCATTATTTCTTAACATGGGCTTTCCAATAACTGTTGTTTGTCTCTCTTTTGGGCTTACATCTAGGCCCAAAACTTTATTGGGCTTTATTGTAATGGACTTTTCATCAACTACCTTAGTCGTCGGTGAATCGGTTCCACCCTTCTTTTCATTAATGGGCTTTTCTTTATCCCCAAATTCTAACTCTATAAGTTTGAGTTTGGGCTTTTCATCTTTGGGCTTGGGCTTATCATCTTTGGGCTTG
The DNA here is from genome assembly GCA_029582685.1 of Solanum piurae. NCBI lineage: Eukaryota > Viridiplantae > Streptophyta > Magnoliopsida > Solanales > Solanaceae > Solanum > Solanum piurae. The sequence continues at coordinate 4,290 of JAJOOO010012733.1, forward strand.
GGCCTATGCATATAACAAGATGATTCTTTACTAACAATTGAATCACTTAATACTGATCCAGATTTACCTTTTTTATTATTTGTTTTGGGCTTTTCTCTTAATTCTGCACCACTTATAACAGAACTTGCTTTACCTTTTTTCTTCATCATATGTTTTGGTGGCTCAAATGAAATACTAAGTATTGAACTTTCTTTTTCAACAGCCACAACCTTTTTTTTGTGGGGAATTGCTGCAACTAATGAACTATTAGCCATCGAGGCGCTATCGAACGTGACACGTTCGCTACGTTCACTCCTTGTACGACGTAGTATAGGTTTTAACGTAGTGGCATTGTTGTTGTTATCGTCCTTTTGAGCATCTAGGGTTTTTTGGTCGTAGTTGGGAAGATGTGCATCTTCATCCATTAAATCGCGATATCCAACTGCTGACATACTTAATTGTCTATATAGTTGCATGCTTCTCATGGTTCCACCAAGTAATGTCACACCAATGTTCAATATTCCCTGAGGACGCCCTGAGGGACGACGTATCTATATCCCAAAAAAAGAAAAGAAAAAATTAACTTTTAAATGCTAGTTTTACACATATTTATTCGAAGAAATAGTGAATTATAGGCAAGGATCATCATGCAACATACTCCCTTCGTTTCAATTTGTCTGATTTTTCACTTGATACGAAGCTATTTCAACACACAAAAATAATGAAATCTCATTTTACAAAAAATATGAAATTTCAAAAAGGGTATATTATAAACAAAATAGAATGAACATCAAACAATGGAGATGGAAGAATATTGGACATATTACATTCCACAATTTCATCTACAAAAATATATAACGTAGAAAAAATAAATAAAGGTTTATAATTTCAGAAACGAAGATTATGCATGCATGCAATGCATGCAACATTCCAATTTCACATAAACAAATATTCATAAAAAGATCAAAATACTAGAAAGAAACAAACCTGAAGTGCAACAAAACGCATACCAATATGGTGTTGTTGATGTTGCAACCTAGTGGGAGGAGGGATAAGGTTTCCGACGAGGACACGAACGGACCCCACGAGCGAATCGCGGAACCAATGTACCGAAAAAATGTCAATTTGTACAGCAGAAGTATCCTGCTGTAAAAATTCATCATCTACCCGAAAAACAAACTTATCATTCCACGTGGGGTTGTTACCACCCTCGGTATCAACCCCTGTGGTGAGTTTTCGGGTAGGATGGACCCACGCGGACGCGTAGGTTTTCATTTTCTTGGATATAGGTTCCAAATCTTGCGCGGAGATAATGTTTACCTCCAATAATTGAAAAGGTTTCAAAGCTCCCATTTTGGGAGGCATTTTGAAACGCGGATAGTGATGACTAATAATGATGATGGAATAGAAAATTATATTTCCGCTCGCCGCCCGTCGTTGATGGGACGACGAGGGGAAGAATTTGGCATTAACGTGGAAGAAGACCCCCAAGGAAAATTGGGGAAGGAGAGGAAGGTGATTTTTTTAGAGGACATTAAAGAAAAATAATAGAATACAAAGGGAAATAGTAATTGAATTCAACTTCTTTTTTTGACCATTAAGGCTATTAACATATTTGGATGATTTGTAATTTTTAATTTAAATTTTTTCAAGTCAATAATTGTGGACCTTTAGTTTTTAGAGGAAAATCTTGTCATTATTATGTGAAAATTTTAGAAATAAAATTATGTTTGAGCATTGGGTACATGTGTATTTTAGGAATTTTCATTTTTTTTTAGAACCAAGTTTGATCAGCTCTCTACATTTTTTTTCATCAAACTTAACATTATATATATCATATTATATTCTTTGACCAAAATGTTATGATTTTTTTCGAACACCAGAAAAAAATATTGGTATGCCTTATAATTTATACTCTTACCTTCTGTTACAATTTATGTAAAAGTGTTTAACTGTTCGATACGAAGTTTAAAAGAAAAATGAAGATTGTTGATATTTGTGATTAAAATAAACTATAAAAATTATGTGGCAAAAGACTATTTCATTAAAGGTAAAATGAAAGTTTGAAGTTAAATACAAGATATGAAAAAGATTTTTTTTTTTTTAACGAATTAAAAAAAATGTCATATAAATCAGTACAAAAAGAATATGTAATTTATTCTTCTTCTCAATTTTCAATTTGAGACTTTATTCAAATCGAATATGTTTAAGCAGAGATGTTGGACTTTTAAGCTTTAAGAGCTTTCAGAACTTGACAAAGTATGCACTATCATTGTTTGTCGAAAAATAATAATCAGTGTTCATGAATAATATATGCTTTTGAACAACAAAAAATAAAAATAAAACTTTTGAAATTCAATATTGTTTTGTAGTGGTCAATTCAAAAAGGGGGAAAAGTGTAATTGACTATTCAGTTACACGTTTTGCCAAAAATTCTAAAACAAAGTCTTTTGGATCAAAAGGGATTAGAGTACTAAGTTCGACTAAATTTGAATTTGTAGAAAAAAATGCTATATTAAAGAGTAAATCATTTTCTAAAATAAAGGCAACTTCGTAATTAGAAAGATTCAAATCTGAGACGTCTAGTTAAAGATAACTTACTAGTAATCCATTATAATAGCAAGTGAATAGTTTTCAATGTGCCTAATAGAAAAAATCTTATTTTTATTTGAATTCTTTTATTCATCTATATAATTTATATTTGTATTGCATTTTTCACCTTATATTCATTTAAGAATCAAATATCCCACAAAAATAATCTCAATATTTCAATTCTTATATTGCTAATCCGATTCATATATCACTAGTTCATGTATTACAACCACTTTACATAATTTGTACAGAACCAAACGGCCTAACATTATAAAAAAATTCATTATGATTCAATCCATATATTATATATAATAACTTAAAACACAAAACACATAATTCTCAACTTCAAAGCCAAAAAGCCAAAAATTAAACTTGGAATATAATTCTTGAAAAGTTAATAGATTAAAACCATTAATTAAACATAGGCAAAAGGATTAGCAAGAAGATATGCTTCAACAAGTTTGAAAAGTTCAATAGCTTTGTCTCTATCTTCTTTGATTTCTTCTTCTTTGACTATACAATTACCATTTGTATGATACTCACTTATTGTCTTGCAAATGCACCCTCCATTTTCACATTCTTCAAATCTAACATAATAGGAAATATGTTCCAAATTTTCTCCAAGAACTTCTCCTTCAATTAATGAATATTTTATTACCATGTTCTTGTTGTCAATGAAATGGATCTTGTGTTTTAAGTACTTTATTGGATATCCTGCCATCATCAAAACATAAATAAGTTATTTTTATGTCTGTTTCACTATAAGAAAATATGAAATTAGCTATGGAACAATCAGTAATTCCTTGTTAATCTGTCGCTAAAATATTCCTACATAGAATTTTCTTATAATTTATCGTTAATCTATAGCTAAATGAGATTAGCTACAAAATTTTGTCTGTCTTTAAATATTCTTTGTTTTCTATACTATATTATAATTTTTTTACTATTCTATTTTTCAAATGTTGGAGAAGTTATATTGGACTTGCTTTTTTCAACTTTATGGTTTACTTTTGTGCCTTCAATATAATCACTATACAAGAATTTAGAAAATTATGAAGCACAAACAAGAAATGGAACTTTTATAGCAACTTTATAAATATTGGAAAAAGTCATCACAAAAGACTTTTTCCTTAACGACTTTTGAGTTAAGACTTTCAGAAAGAAATTATAAAGAAATAAACATATAAAATATTCAATATATTACACAATGTACGTAATTTTTCTAAACTTATTTGTGGAAAATAAAGGGGTCATCGCGTAGTTATAAAGTCATCAGAAAAATTAATTAACCTCAATTCTTGTAATGAAAAAAACACCTTTCTATCTTATTTGATTAATTGTCACAATTAATATAACTTTTAGCTATAATATAATAGTATAATCATCTTATTTAAAAATTTAGGTCAATATAAAGAGATCATAATAACACACTTTATTTAATTATGTTTTCAGCATATTCTATCTTACCACAGTACGTTCGAACTAATCAAGACCTCATCCACCTACTCTAAAATTATGTTGAATTGGATAATTATCCATCTAAAACCATAAATTATTAGAAAGAACACATTATTTTTACTTAATTATATCTTCAACACAAATGAATCAGTACTAAAAAAGCTAAGTTAATACCTTCAACAAAGTTCATCTTCTTGATGCTTTCATCATGATCTTCAATAGTTTCAATATTTTTAACAGCTTGTGACATCAATTTTGGTATAATATTATCTGCATCAAGAACCAAAGCCTTGAAAATCCTATTTGCATCAACTTGTGCTACAATATCTTGGGTATATGTAGTAACACCCATAATTAATATTATTTTTGTCTAAAATTTAAAAAAAAAAATGATAAAAAAGATTATTATAGTTATTGAGAAAGATTTGAGCTATGTGGATAATGAAATATTTGAGAAGGTATTTATAGGAAAATTTTGGAGTGAGACTTTAGAGTTGAGTCAATTCAACTTTCTAAATTTCAACATTCAAAGCACTCCATTATTGACTTTATTATATAAATGCATTTTTTTTTTCTAAATGCCCTATCCATACTCTTTGAATATTAAATTTCTAGAGAAGTCATTTATTCACAGTTTCACACCCTATATATATTTCACAATTGATTCTTTATTAAGTTAAAAATATATATAGACAAACATATGTTACTCAAAATTAGATGTTAGATAGTCCATTTTTGGAATAGATTCAAAATATTGAGACTGATTAAAAAAGAAAGTGAGTTATATAAATTATGACAAAGAGAATACATTTTTATTTGACAAATATTTAATATTAAACTGTATCACATGAATTGAGACGTAAAAAATATATCTTTTTTTAAAGTTAGATGAGTCGCCCTCAAAATATGATAAAAGTGACTAGTCAAAAAGTGTCTCTTTTTTCAATTCTTAATAAAAATCTCGATTTCAAAGTCTTTAATACGAATCAAATCATCTTAGATAACACTTTTCCTTTAAATAAGCTTTATAGGACGCAAATACTAATTTATCGGTCTAATATAAATATCAAACACCAAATATAAAATAAATCTAAAAAATCCAAATTTTCGTCAAAATCGTTTTTTCTTTTCTTTCTATGTTCTGTTTTTTTCCGGCTATTACGACAATCCTCTTCTGTCTTTTTCACCAAAATTTCCCTTTTCCAAGCAAAATCACCAAAAAATAAACAGCAAAAGTCAAATAAAAGGAACCCATTTTTACCTTTGAAATACTCATTTTTGTATTGAAATTCAAAGATTCTGAATTGGGTAAGTGCTAAAAATTAGAAGAAAATAAGATATGAATTCCATAAAGGATACAGTTTCTGAGAAGCTTTCACGTCTTTTTTCTGATTCTCCTTCTAAATCTTCAGATCAACAACCTCAGGTTCTTTTTTCTCTCTTTATCTTATTAAAATTAGCAAAAAAATGATTTTTTTTTTATGTTATATTGTTGTGAAATTTAGATCTTTGCTTTTGATATGTTGATATTATGATTTTAAAGCAATGTGATTGTTGTTTAATGATTAAAGTTTCAATTTTTATGTGCACCCATGAGGTATCATGTTTAAATTTTAGCGGACGCGAAAAATATGAGGTGATTTTTTTTCATCTGTCCAACATGTGTTGGTGGGGTAGCATGTATTTCGTAGAATTAGTTGAGCTGGTTCGGATACCACATTTAATGAGATGAGAGTAAGGCCACGCACAATAGACTTTTGTGGTTCGAGCCTTCCCTAGACTCTGTGTATAGCAGGAGCTTAGTGTACTGAAGCTGCTCTTTTGTATTGAGATGAGTAATGAGAAAATGCATTAAATTGGTTGTGAGTTTGAAAAAGATATGGAGAGCTTTGTAATTGTGTGATAAGTGGCGTTGCCTTTGTTTCCTTATTAGAAGGATCGATTGGTTGTTCATAATTGTTTACTTTTTTCGTTTTGCTTTTTATGATTGCAAATATGAATAATTTCTTTGTTTTTGAGAAGAAAAGACGAGATGGGATAAGCACTAGTCGTGTTGGTGTACTTACACTAGGTGTTTGTGAGTTCTCTTTGAAGTTCGTTTAGAGATTTGTATGTCAGTAGAAAATGTAGGGAACTTCGAGTGTCAAAGGACCTCGAGATTATTTAGTATTGGAATGAAACATGACCAAATGGAAGTTGAAGAGTTGTGAAACCTACACAAACAAGATGTATTGTTCTTGAGAACGGAAAATTGATAATTAGCAAAGAACACTGAATGTTTGAAACGAAATCCTCCGGTAGCTTATTATTTGTGACATTGTAGTTCTCTGTGTTTAGGCCAGGCCATACACCAAAGAGGGAAGATCTTTATCATCTGTACTTTCTATCTTTCTACCGTCAACGAGTTTTAGTAAGTTCAAAGATGAAGATGATGTCAAGTCGCTTCGATCACATTCTTTTACGTGGAGAAGTAAAAGTTTCTCATGGCGTGATAGACCTTTGGAGAGATACGCAGAATGTGATGATCATAATGATCACATGGAAGAAGGTGAAAATGGCTTGATCAGGAGTTCAATTGGTGTGTTAAACGAATCGTTCTATACGCCTAGGTGTAATGAAGAACCTAATTCTGCAAGGAGCGTCGCCAGTGGTTTTGAACCTTTCGAAGATGCACCTGATGGAGACAGTTTAGAGCAGTCCATGCCTAATCTCGTTGATGATTCTGTTTTCATTTCTCCGGACTTGTATGATTTTTTCCAGTCTTCTCTCCCTAATATAGTGAAAGGCTGTCAATGGTCCTTGTTGTATAGGTAACTTCGACTTAGAACTAGTCTCCATTGAAGATCTATTGCAACTTTTGCGGTTCAATATTCATATTTACTCTGTTTATTTGAATGAAGGGCAGCACCGTGAAACATGGTATATCACTTCGTACGCTAATTCGCATGAGTGCTAATTCTTCTGGTCCTTGCTTGCTGGTATTTTCGCCTCCACATTACTGCAAAAACTTTATGTGCATGCATTATCAATACTCGTTCTGTCCCAATTCATGTGGCACTGCTAATTTTAAAGTTAAGTTGTTCCAATGATAGAAATGTGACATTATTTTGGAAAGACTAAAAAGGAAAGTATGCCACATAAATTGGAATAGAGGGAGTATCATTTTTCATATTCTTTTTCCTCATCGTTGATGTGAATTTCTCATAATCATGCTTGTTCCAGATTACCGGCGATAAGCAAGGTGCTGTATTTGGTGGGTTGCTTGAGGCACCACTCAGGCCTACCGCGAAGCGGAAGTACCAAGTAAGTAATAACTTTTTTTCTCCTTATACACGAGACAAGTGACAATAGCCCGTATTCACTTTCTTTTAATCAATTCGAACTTATGGTGAACTAATATCCCAAGAACAAATAACCAGCTTTTGTTGTCTAGTGTTGCACTTAGTAATTTTACGAAGTCAAACACCCTTCCTATGAAGAGTTATTGTATACTTACGTACATAAGACTTACTGTCGTTTGTACAAATACCCTTCTCCAAGAAGAAATATCGTATATTCTTGTAGGTATCTTGTAGAGAATCGTAAAATGTTTTAGATTATCTACTTGTTGGTATGTATACGGAGGATTTTTCCATTGTTAATAAAAATGTTTGAAAAAGGGTAGATTGTTTGTGCTTATTCAGTCACTGATCTCATTTTTATATCCATTGCTAAGATGCTTTGATTCTATTATCCTGACAGGGAACAGTTCAGTCATTTGTATTCACAACTGTAAATGGTGAACCAAGGCTATTCAGACCTACGGGTAAGTATATCAAGTCGATAAACCCTTATATCGTATATCTCTTTGACTGAAATCCTCCTTGTTACATATGAGGTCGACCAAACTACTTATCTTCAGTATAAACCTATTTGAATTTACAATGACCATCAAAGACTTGCTTCAAACTAAATTTAGGTGATAAACATCCATTATAAAGCCAACATTTTGTGATGATTTTCAGTAAAGTTGACACCCCTTTACTTATCTAGTGAGTTAGTACAGCACACAGCTTGACTTCTCTTTCGTAGTTAGTCGAAGATTCCTACTATTTTTGGGGTGGTGGTGTTAGGTAAGGAAAAATACAAGAACGAAACAAAAGACTCACGGAGTCTTTGTAAGTAATCTTTAAGACAGTTGAGGAATTCTATCGTACTATGTATTTCGTGTACATTCTTAAATCATACACTATCGCCAAAAGAGATTATATATTGGTCTAACATGTGTGTGTATATATAAGACTTTCTTCAACCATAACGTATACTGATCATATAGCTGTTGGCTTTTGTATGATACTACTCACTCAAGCTTGCTATGTAACTTTCTATAAGGTTAACCTTACGTACGTATTTGATACATGTAATGCACGATACATAAAAATTTCCAGGAGCAAATTACCTAGTATTTTTTTCGTTTTTTTGTTTGGGACTAGGTGCCAACAGATATTTTTACTTGTGCATGAATGAAATCCTGGCACTTGGAGGAGGTGGACATTTCGCGTTATGTTTGGATGGAGATCTGTAAGTTTCTCAACATTGTAGCTTTGCAGTTTTCTTCATTACAATTTTCTGAAGTTCCATCATTGTGATGAGATAATTTTCAATGAAGGTTATCTGGTAATAGTGGACCTTGTGATACGTTTGGGAACTTATGCTTGGCACATGATGAAGAGTTTGAGTTGAAGAATGTTGAGGTAATGTACTACAAATCTTGTCCAGAAAACTATACTGTTTTGAACAATTTGATGACTATTCTATGACCGATGATTTGACAGTTTCGTTTTCTTGATGCAGCTGTGGGGTTTTACACATGCATCTCGATACCTTACCTCGTAACAAGCCTGAAGTGAAGTGTTAGTTTTTCGATCTATCCGATGAAATTTAGAAATATGATTATTTATTCTTTCAGTTTAATTTTGGAGAGTTTCTGGTGTACAAGTTGTATCAGGAATTGAGATTCTTTAGTTAGTGTAGATTTAAGTCAGCTGATCATTATGCTTATAGGTACTTATTCTTCTTGTTTATGACATAGTTTTGTCACTCCATAAGTGTTATTATATAAATTCTTCATGAAAAAGAAGTGTTTTATTATATCACCAACTTACGTGCACCTCAACTAATTCCAGGAGGTATCCCATTATTTCTCACTTACACAAATACTAGATAACTCTATCCATCGAGGTTTGGACAAATGAGAATAAGTCACGGGATGAAAGGAAGTCGAAATTGTTGAGCATATCCTGGTTTTTAAGGTAAAGGATCAGTACATACAGACAACTACTTTCCCATATGGACAATGAATACAATATGAATGATGTAACATCACTTCACCAAGAATAGTATCCCATGTTGGTAGTACATGTTTGAACCCTACTAGAATGGAACTATATTGAACAAAAAACCAATGAAGTTACACTTGAAAGAACAACAAATCTCTATCAACCTCTGATTCGACGTTGCAGCAGGAAATGTAGGACTAGTATTTTTGCTTTAATAACCACAAGTGAGGCTAGCTCTCTGATTGATCCTCCTCAGGCAGCCCAAATATTCTTAAATTTCGATCCATGGATCCAACAGCTATGTACTTTGCATCTGGACCGAATTTCAGACATGTTGCTTTACCTACATGAGACGATAGCAGACTCAACAATGATATAATCAAACATAAAAGGACCATCAAAAGGACATGTAGGCAAAAAGAGCATCAGAGAGAAGCTAACCTGTGCCTGACAAGTCGGGGAGGATTTTGATGGAATTCCAGTCGGACTTGACACTTGCAACTTGATAAACTCTGATTCAGTGCAAAATTATGTCCATATTAATACTAATGAATCAATAGTCATAATGAACATAACAATGACAACTACACCTCAACCCCATACTATGCTCATTGATATTTTTCATTTTGGAGGGTTAATGGTCCTCGAAACCAGTAAGGGGGTTAAGGTAATACTACAGGAAGAGTACAAGTGAAGCAAAATCAAGACACTCGAACAACTGATGCTCTACGGGGGTAATGCACCTTCTTATCTAAGACACAGCACGGGGAAGTTTGTGTAGAAGTCTTACCTTATATCTGAACCTCCTAATGCAAGATAATTTCCACTGTGGTCAAATTCCACTGCAAGTACAGGAGAAGCAGAAAATGATTAAAACTGCAGTAATGGAGGATAAATTTAAGATATAGTTAGTGCAATGATTATTTTTTGACAGGTACACCATACGATTATGCGGCATCAGAAAGCTTATAAAGAGTGAGGTCTGCGCAAAGGGAAATGACCCATTATACATGTGACTCCTAAAGATAGCATACTCATGGATATTATAGATTCATCTACAACACAAGAAACTTGGCTTTGAAACTGCTTTGTGTGGACTTAACAGTAAAATTTTGCTAAAATGCTTAGCAACACCTTTCTGATAATCTGATCAACACAAGTCTTCTAAGATGTCTTTTGTGTCAAACTCCAGTAGAATGCAGTTAAGAAATTTTTCAAGAGTGGGAATGCAGTTAGTCAGTCTTGTACCTGTTTGAGTAGCTGTATCTTCATCATAAAGAGAGAAGGTTCTGAAGTTTCTTAATTTTCGTAAATCCCAAAGTTTAACACTATCATGAGCTGCAGTCTGACCAAAAAAAAAAA